>RJWJ010002375.1:27670-102913 GCA_004363605.1 Indri indri
AAAAAAAAAAAAAAAAAAAAAAAAAAAAAAAAAAAAAAAAAAAAAAAAAAAAAAAAAAAAAAAAAAAAAAAAAAAAAAAAAAAAAAAAAAAAAAAAAAAGGAAAAAAAGAAAATTTGTATATCCAAAAATAAGAAAGGGTAAAATCAGTGATCTGAAAGTATTCATCTGAAGGAGTTAGAAAAAAGAACAATAAAACGAACACAAAGAAGGAAAATGGAAGGAAACAATGATTAGAGCAGATATTAATGAAATAGGAAAGAAAAATGTAATAAAGAGGATCAAAAAGGCCAAAAGTTGGTTCTTTGAAAACACTAGTAAATTTGATAAATTCTTAGCAACGCTGCTGGGTGGGGAGAAAGAGAGGCACAAAACCAGCACTGTGAATGAAAATGTGTTACTATAGATCCTTCAGACATTAACAAGGTAGTAAAAGGATATTATAAACAGTTTATGAGAATGATTTTAAAAAATATGTGAAATGGACAGATTTAAAAGACTCCTTAACAAAATGAATGTAAGAAGAAATAAAAAATGTGAAGTCTTATCTATTGAAGAAATTGAACTCATAATTTTATTTTTTATTTTTGAGACAGGGTCTTTCTCTCTTGTCCAGGCTAGAGTGCAGTGGCATCATCTTAGCTCAGTGCAACCTCAAACTCTTGGACTGAAGTGATCCTCTTGCCTCAGCCTCCTGAGTAGCTGGGACTACAGGCATGTGCCACCATGCCTGGCTAAATTTTTCTATTTTTAATAGAGATGGGGTCTTGCTTTTGCTCAGGCTAGTCTTGAACTCCTGACCTCAAGCTATCCTCCCACCTTGGCCTCCCAGAGTACTAGGATTAGGGGCGTGAGCCACCATGCCCAGCCCGAACTCATAATTTTAAAGCTTACTGTAAGGAAAACTCCTGACCCAGATGCCTTTACTATACATTTAGAGCCTAACTCATCCTCTTCCATACAATAGAAAAAGAGGAAAACCTTCCTACCTGGTTTTATGAGGTCCGAATAATCCTGATACCAAAATTTTACAATATAAGAAAGAAAAACTATAGGCAGTCTCTTTCATGAACATAAATGCACATTTCTAAATAAAATATTAGCAAAATAAATTCTGTAATAAATATTAATGACATTAGCCGTGACAAAAATTCTAGGAATGCAAAGTAAGGTTGATATTCAAAAATTAATCATGGAAAACAACAAAGGAGAAAAATCATGTGATCATCTTTAAATATCGGAAAAAGGATTTTATAATATTCAGTAACTATTTAAAAAGAAAAAATCCTCTTAACAAACTAGAAATAGAAGCTAACCTACTTATTCTGCGAAAAAGTATCTACAAGAAAAACCCTGTAGAAACAATTATACTTAATGATGAAATATGAAAGCCTTGCCCCTCACATTGGGAACAAAGCAAGGATGCTTACTATCACTGCTTTTATTCAGTCTTGTACTGGAATTTTTAAACAGTTGAATGGATAAATTGTGAAATATTCCTACAGTGTAATATTATACAGCAGAGAAAAACGCACGATTGCTACATGTAACAGCATGGATGGATTTCATAGACAACATTGAGCAAAAGAAACCAAACACAAAATAATATGTATTATCTGATTCTGTTTCTATAAATTTCAATAACAGACTAATTTGTGATGCAAAGAAGCCAAGATAGTGATTATCTTTGGAGAGGAGTGGAACATTGTGACTGCACTGCTAATAATATTCTATATGTTGATCAAGGTGGTAATTGCAGGCACGCATTCATTCTGTGATAGTTCATTGAGTGGTACACTTGTGTGTGTTATACAAAGTGTATGTTATACTCCAGTATATTCCCTTCCTAAGTTTGACCTGCAAACTACTGATTATCTTCTGCCATATCAGTTGTATCTCCAGATTATTTTCTTTCTTTGATTTTGGTTTCCGTAAAAGTCTTTGTGATTTTATCAACTCTCTAGACATCTTATCCATTTTCCTCTAACCTCACTCTGTTCTCTCTTACGGCCTCATGCGCCTGTTGCATAGAGCTTCTATCTTTTTGCATTCTGCTAAGTATACCAAATAATTCATTGAAGGCTTTTTTTTTCCCCATCACTTTCAAAGACATGTTCTTTCTTTATGACTCTACTTATTCCATAGCCCTTTTAGTAAAATCAGGTTTGTGAGCTTTCCCCTACTCCTTCCTTGCACATGGTGAAATCCATTGAAACTTACTTTCAGGAATCATAGGAACAATTGCCTTCTTCTTTTTAGTAATGGTCAGATCCTCTGCTGACATCTATACCTCAGGAGTAAATTGGTGTCCATTTTGGTTGCCACTTTATAGCAATAAGGGCCAGAAGCATTATGTTAAGATGTTTTTCTCACTGCCTTCTTCAGAGAATCATGTAACTGGAAACCCACAACTGCCAACCTACATTCCACCAAGGTTATTGCTAGAATTAACCTATTGTCTTAATTCTGGGGGGATCCTTCCCCACCCCATACACACACAGTCATGTATAGCATTGTTGCTAGTTGTCTTAGTTCTGTCCTTTACTGCCTAATCCTTTTCTGAGAGTTTCAGTCACTGAAGTATGTAGAAAGGTAGTGGTTAGGGTTCAGTACTCTGGCCTCTATTAACAGCAGCATTCATTTTGTAGTGCAGCTAATGCTTAATACTATGATTCAGACAGATTGTAAACATCAAGTTAGAATATACAGTGGAAGTCTATTTTATGAGAGAAAGCTTAGTTTGGTTTTTCCTAAATTTTGGGTATTTAAAGGGGGTTAGTTAGAGGAAGCTTTATTAGTGGACTTCCAGCAAGATTATTTTGAGCTGGAATACTTGCCCTGATTCTGTTGGCTTTCTTTGTTAAAGCTACCTAACTAGCATTAAGTCAGCTCATCTGGGTATTAGTATCAGATATTAGGGTGGCAGGTTTTGTTAAAGGTTAAGTATCGGGCGTGGAAGTTATTAATATAATCATTACAAAGTAAGGGCGAGTTATCTCAATAAACTACCAAATCTTTCCATTTTAGGCCATCAAATTTTAGGATTACAGATGGTGGGCAGAAAATAGATAAAGTCCCTCCTTCCGCCCTCACCTTGTGAATATACCTTTATTTTTTTCCTTTTATAAATACATCAGTTAAAAAATTTAAAAACATCACCGTAGTTTTTTAAAAAGGCACAAAGGGGAAAGCTCTCTGGCATCTAACCTTCTAGAGATTTTATTACTAACAATTTGGTGCGGTATCTGTCCAGTTTCATTATTTGAGTGTATCTATTTAAATGTATTATATATAGTTTCAGAACCACAAATGGAATCACATTATGCATTCTTACTGTACATATTGTCTATTGAATATTTACTATGCGCCTGAAACCATGCCACTTGTTTTACAGGTATTTTCTCATTTAATCCTCATAATCACTATATATTCAGTTGGAGTTATTGTCCCAGTTTTACAGAAACAAACAATTATACAGCTAGAAAGTGGTAGAGCCAGGACTTGAACGCAAATCTGTTGCCAGAATCTGTGTTCTTAACTTTATGCCATTGTTCTGAATCTCCTTTTTTCACTTAGCAGTATATTTTGGACAGTTTCCCATGCAAATGTACATGCAGATATATCTTATCTTAATGGATATCATGTTCTGTTGTATTATTGTCCCATAATTTATTAGCAAAGCCCCAGTTAATGGCTTTTTAGTTTGTTTCTAATCTATATCTCTCCAGTGTCACACTGTTCTAATTACTGTAGTCCTATGGTTTATTTTAATCATAGTAGGACAAGTCATATATTTTTTCTCTAAAAATTTTTTTACTCTCAAATAATTCTTCTAGAATGATATATTTAGCTTATAATGTTCTCTATCATCCCTGTTATGATTTTAACTGGAATTGTGTTAAATAGTATATTATTATAATATAGTATTATTATAAATAGTATATTATTATAAATAGTATATTATTGGATTTTTGGATAATGGATCCCTTTGAAAGGCATTTGAAAGATATGTGTCATCTTCTCCCAAAGGCATACAAACAGAGCTTTACATATGATTTCAGGATGTTAAGGAACCCCTGAAATCTGTTTATGTATCATAGGTTAGTAATTTTTGCTGTGGAAACTGAAGAATACCAAAATAGAGAAATCTAGGAAAGTCTAATAAGTGTCTGGGTTATTATGTTGTGTGCAAAGAAAAATATTACTATTTTTGTGGTATATGGATAGACAATCAGCTATTGTACCCAAATAATAAAATAAGGATATTGAATTTCTTTGATGACCTGAATGAGAATGAAGATTTTGAATAACAACCTTAGGGATGTCCAGGCTAAGCAAGGCGAAATTAGAAAAGCAGTAAGGAAGACGAACAGGCCAGGGTGTTGGACATAATATGAACTTTCAAGTTACTTAGACCTGAATTTGAATCTCAGCTCTGCTACTTAATAGCTATGGGAATTTAGGTAAGTCACACATACTCCCCAAGTCAAATACATTGCAGCTGCTATTAACAATAAGTATAATGAAATATATCAAGAAAATAGAGCATTTCTAAAGTTAAATATGAAGCTTTTAATAAGAAGGATCAAAGCAGAAGAGCAAAGTATTCAAAGTGAGTTTGTACTGTTTCCTTACAATTAAAAGATAGTTCAGCAAAAGCTAGTTCTTGCAGAATAGTGAGATTAGAAGCCAGACTTGAGAATTCACAAAGAAAGCCAGTATTTTAATTACTGAAATTTGAAGAAAAGGACTAGTGAACAATTATACCAATTAGAGAAGGTGTACAGGTGCTTTAAAGCAGCGGTCCTCAATCTTTTGGGCACCAGAACTGGTTTCATGGAAGATAATTTTTCCATCAACCGGAGATGGGGTGGGGTGGTTTGGGAATGATTCAAGCACATTACATTTATTGTGAAGTCAAACCTCTCTGCTAATGATAATCTGTATTTGCCGCTGCTCCCCAGCGCTAACATCACCACCTCAGCTCCACCTCAGATCATCAGGCATAGAGTCTCATAAGGAGTTCGCAGCCTAGATCCTTCGCATGCGCAGTTTACAGTAGGGCTCCAGCTCCTTTGAGAATCTTATGCCTCTGCGGATCTGACAGGAGGCGGAGCTTATGCGGTGATGCGAGCGATTAGGAATGGCTGTAAACACAGGGGAAGCTTGGCTTGCTTCCTACTTGCTTGCTCACCTGCTGTGCCGCTGGGTTCCTAACAGGCCACGGACAGGTACTGGTCCGTGTCCCCGGAGTTGGGGACCACAGCTTTAAAGGAGCACCCAAGAGAATATATTGCCATTTTGTAGATCACTAATATTTAATCTTTCAACAATAATAACAACAATGGCAACTACTCACATTTATTGAGAACTCTCTCTGCCAAGAACTGTGCTAAACAGTATGTGCATTATCTCTTTCGATCTTCACGACAACTCCCAGGAGGTTGATCTTATCTGCATTTTATCAATGAAGTAGGTCACAGAACTGTTAAGTGGTAGACTGATGATTTATTCTCACACTCAAGTGTTATGCTGTTTCCTCTTGCTCGAATTAGTACACTCATGTAACTACAATCTAACCAGAAAGTTCACATGACCAGGAATTTTTTTGTAACTCCATAATGTACACAATTTATTTTGAAAATGAGGAATTTGTTAAAATTATCAAAACTGTCCAATTTAGTACTCCTACATCTGTGTTTCTATATAATAATAGTAAATATGAAATCCTAACTTACAAATGCATCAAGGATTAAAGTGTTATTTATATTTTTATTTTAATTTGTTAAAAGTGGGTAAAGTATGTATTAGATTTTTTTTTCAGTTAACCCAATTCAATTAACTGGAACCTTTTAGTCTAATCATCATTATTAATATATGTGTTTATACATATGAGCATAAGGAAATAAATTCAACCAGACCATTAAGTATTATATCGAAACAAGCCTAAATGTTTTCCTTTATGTTTAGAAGTTTTTCACATAAGGAATAAAACAACTTTTAATTTTTGGCTAAAATCAAAATTAATTTTTACTTTATGTAAGAAAAAGAGTGCATTGAAACTATGTCATATACTGATGATTTATGTAATATAATCTTATCCGACAGCCATCTATTTTTAGTTGATCTAAAGTAAAATCGACATCTTTAGTAAATCTCAGGTGTCTTTTCTTGGCTGTTAAATCCGTTGTGGGGATAATTAAGAACACTAGGTACAAAATATTTTACTTTCAACTGTTCAAAAACTAGGTTATAATTTTTAAATTTTTCTAAAAAGATTTGAATATGGTTTTAAGGAATACTGTATTGTTTGAGAACTTCATTAGTTAATTCTCTAATTAAAATTTGAATATCCCTAATTTGTAATATAATTTTGTGGTGTGAGAAAAAGAAAACTAATGCCAAAATGCTTTTGTGATAAGTTTTCTATGTCCGAAGTAATGGTCTAGTTAATTTAAAATGAAAGAGAAATACTGAAATTCCTTCACTAGCGATCAGCACTTATTGAGGCCCCTTGGTTTTGTAAAAATGTTTATAGTTACAAAAGTATTTTACACTTTTTATATGATTAAAATTTAATTCCTTTTCTTATTTTTGGTTTGGCTTTCTTTTGTCTACTTTCTTTTCTTGTCTTTCTTTAATTGAAAAAACTAATGGAACCAAATATAACATGGTACCGTTTTCTCCTTCTTTTGTATAATCTTGTTGCGTGTCTCTACATAAGCTGTTCTGGCCACTCATCATAGTAACCAGCTGGGCCATTTCACCTGCTGGAGCCATTAAAGAGGACTCTCTCCCCCTAGATTAATCCCCTCCGACATTAGTTTTTTGCACTGACGACTAGAGCAGGCATTCAGAATTTGCAGGTGGCCAGTGTGACGCACATAATTGCCTACAATTTTAGGCAATGAATAAAAATGGTCTACATTACTTGTCAAAGGTTGTATATGCAGTGCCAAGTGAGATCTATGGGAAGCCTTTTAGGGTTTAAAGAACAGTTAATAGCAAGGCTGCACAGGGCTTTTTTAATCATAATGCATTTGTAATATAGCACTTTGATCTTCTCCTTGTAGGAAATGGTGTTACATTAGCCACTTTTAAACATTTATGAGTGAAATTCAGTTATAGAAGAGTAAAAGTGATTATTCTTAAGCAGAACATGTTAGATTTCATTAAAAGTTTTCAGCTTGCCCCTTCCTTGTTAAAATCTGTGGGAAGTCCTTTGCCTGGAGGGTTTCAAATCAGTATCTAAGGATATAAGGCTTTTTCCTTGTTTTTCCTGTTGGTAACAGCAAGATTTGGAAGGAAGGTATACTAAATATTGAGATAATTTATACAAGTGGATATTTATAGAAGAATAATTGGTTATGGTAAAGTAAAATACACCAATGAAAATCCAAGAAATCTATTACTAATAGTTGTGTTACAATAAATTTTGAGAAATACATATTTAAAACATATCTATAAATTATCTTTAACCAAAAAAAAAAAAAAAAACAGATGACTCTCAAATACACTTCTTCTGGAAGAGCTTAGTTTGACCTTTCAGACCCAAGAGCCTTTTATTAACACCTGCCTGTAAGGAGAACCTTGCCACACGCAGCTTTTAGATTCAGAACCACAAAACTGATGAGGAAAGGCTTGAAGGGTTCAGTTTGTGTCACTTGCTGTTTGCCGTTTCCATTTCACAGATGATTAATCTTTCTGTGAAGAAAGGCCAGAGAAACAAAGCACATTGGGCTCTTCCTGCAGTTACTCCTTCTGAATGCACACTAGCTTGCTAACTAAAAGGCCTTTAGATTTCCAGCAGAGAGAGATGTTCTGAAAGTGAATGCAGCTGGTTGGAGGTCACCAGTGCAGGGCTCTTGCCATTGTGTAATGGAGGCTTTGGCAGGTTGGGTGGGGGGGAGGCTGCAGGAGAAGTGGGCAGGGAGAAGGTGTTGGCAAAAAAGTAATTCAAAATAAAAAGGGTTTTGGTCAGTTGATTTAATATTTTGGAGGGTAGATCATCAATAATAGGCTCAATTTCATCTATTTTGTTTGTTTTTCTTTTTAAGGGAAAAAATATAATTTAGTCTCTCTCCAGTACATCTCCTTACTCCATTTTCTGGTAGCTTGTTTGTCTTGCATGTGACATCACTAGGTAATGTTGAAGTATTATTAACTCTTGTGTTTAGTCTTTGGTGTGATTGAACTGTCTTGAAATTTTTCGGACTGTTACTAATTTTGGTAATAGTCCTCATTTTATAGATTAAAATTTTAATATCAACGTTTCATTAGTATTTGGTTTTTAAATGAGATATTGAAAATAATTATGTGGCTTAGTTCCCCTCTCATTAAGAAAATTTATTTTTATTTTGAGGATTTGAAAACTTGATTTTAATATTTAGTTCCTAAATGCTTACTATTCATCTTGTATTGTTAATACTTTTTTTTTTTTTTATCACATATAGGATATAATGTGCAAAGTCAAATCCTGGGTTATGGATCAAAAGAAACCTGTTCGCTTCTATCATGACTGGAATGACAAAGAGGTATGTTTTAAATATCATGCTATCTATTACTACCTTGGCTTTGATTTCTTAGAGAACAAATTAGAGTTGTCATTTTTTTTTACACTTATCATATCTAAACTTTTATTTCTGTCAGTGATTGCTTATTCCCAGGCTTGTTTTTTTTCTTCTTTTCCCCACTCATGATATTTTATAACAACTAATCTTTTGGAAACAAGAATTAAAAAATGAAAATGCTTACTTGTTTTAAAGAAAGTTTGCTTTCTAATTATTCAATGATTTACTCCATATTAGCTCAACTTTTAAAAGGGGTTCTTTCTCCATCTCCCACTGTAGATCGAAGTATTGAATAAACACTTATTTTTGACTTCAAAACCAATGGTCTACTTGGTTAATCTTTCTGAAAAAGACTACATTAGAAAGAAAAACAAATGGTAAGTTTTTCCTCCCCAGTTATACTCAGACACATCATATCTATACACACACACACAAACACACACATATATTTATACTTACTGCTATGTTTGATTTTAATATTGTTCTCATTATTAAAAAGTTTAAGATGGATGAGAAAGCTTTGCCTGGTGTTTACCTTCAGAGATGAGTCTCCTAATCGGTTTGCACTGAGAGAACTTAGAAAAACTGAATTATATTAGGCAGTGTTGAACCATACATATTTACTTATCAAATTTAAGTTTATTCGACATTATTGTTTATTTTCATTGCAAAATGAGAATAAATGTAGTTGCAACAATAAAAGTTTCTAAGCTAGGAATTTCTAGCTGTGTTGATATAATATGTGACTTTAAAATATCCACTTAGGGTTGTAGCTGGGCATAAATTTTAAGATCCAGATTAAATGTTTAAAAAAAAAAAAGAAAAGAAAACCTGTGGTATGCAGGAAAAAGGCCAGGTACTTGTTTCAAATGCTTTAAAAGTATACTAAGGTAAAAACTATGCATTCACATGTTGATTGTCATTTTTGACATGTAACCAAAATGTATAAGATTTGTTTTCTTTCACTAATAACTTCAGAAAATCATGTGTTCATGTACATGTGGGCATATGTACATTTGGCATAGTACTCACTTTGACTTGCCTCACTGGACCCTCAGTATTTTATACTGTTGAGTCATATAAACAAATCAAAACTATCCGAAGCAGAATATCTGAATTCTCCTAAAATATATCGTCGGTTTCTCCCTGTACTTCATTAAGTAGTTAGATGCACATGGTTTCAATTTTCCATTAAAAATTCTCATTTCCATATGATATCAAAGAGTGAGAAGGCTTTAAACTGAAAAATAAACATTCATAGACTGGAAGCCAAAACAATAATTAATGTCAGATGGTTAACTCCAATAAATCATTAGAATAAATTCTGTGAAATTACTGCAACTAAAAATGCCCTGTTGATATTACTGTAAGACATTTTGTGTTCCTGATAGGAAGCTGAATTTAGCCTCTTTATTGGTAATGTTCTAGAAACCATAAATTTAACATAAAAATTTAGTTCAAACTGGTCAGTGTCCTCCAGCAAGTAATTAGCTTTAAAATAATCAGTTCTGTCTTCTTTTAAATTCTTATAAATTTGATGATTAATGTGTTAAAAATTGATACCTTTGGGAAGGAATTTTAAAATTTATTACTTGACCTCAGTTAATAAATCTTCTCATCATAGTATGAATGGTAAGGTTTCCTAAACAATACAGACATCAAAGTTTAAATGAAAAGGATGAGTCAGTTTCCTTGCCCAAAGGGGCTTCTCACACCTGTATTTGGATGATTACAGGTAGAACTCCCTGGCTCTAATTGTATAGTAAATACCATTTCCCAGACCCTAATGGTAGACAGACTGCTTAGGAGACGCCAGTCTGTGATTTAGCTGTCGCCAGACACCCCATGTTTTTTGTGAAACCAGTTGTGATGATGATATGGTTATAGCCAATTGAAAGTAAACTCTTGTCTAAATAGCAAATTTTAATTTATAACAATGTAGAGGTATGAATAATCCCATTTTATAAAACCAAATTTTTATGGGTTTTATATATAACTAATGATCTGGTTTAGGGTTGGTATGTGTGTGTTTTGGGGGTTGAGGAGGGGGAGGGATTCAGATCTTGTGGAAGTTAGTGTAATTGTAGCTGAAAGATCAAAGACTGGGTAACTGAGTGATGTTCCAGAAGAGAATTTACCACATAGCCATTTTCTGTACAGTTTCTGCCGCCTGCTGTTCCTATTTTCCCTCAAGCTAGCCATTGACTACCCCCTGTGCATCCCTGCTCGTAAAAAATGATTGAGGAAGTATTTGTCATGTATTTATGAGTAGGAAACATTGTGTGATAGGGAATAGCATCTACTGGAGCCAGAAAGATTGCCGTTTGCCTTTCATTCAGCCACTCTGCTATAGCTTTAAATCCTCTGTTTATGCAACATAGCCTTTGTATTAAAGTGCAGAATAAATTTTTATTATAAAGGATATGAACACTAGGTTTTCATCATTTATAATACTGCAAGCAGCTGTAAATAGTTAAAATTCATTTTAACTACTAAATCCTTTTAATTGTGTTAGCATCTTATTTTTTGGTAATGTTTACATCTAAGATCTGTTTGCATTAGTTGCTCTTTTAGCAAAAGGAAAAGTTTTTGTTTTTTAAGATTAACATGTAATGTTACTATAGCAAATAAGACTGATGCAGGAAACAGTAATAAATATTTTCATGGGTCTTTTAGATCTAGAAAACTATTTTAAACGGTCAGGAAAGAGGAGGAGAGGTTTGTGTCTTTGGCCACCAGAGGAAGACTAAAAACTGTCGTTATTTTAGCAGGTCACCATTTCAGAAATAATGAACATTTTAATTACTAGTTAAAGTTCACTTTAAATTAAAATGGTAACATGTTATTTTTCAATCCTAGAAAAGAAGGAAGCATTTTGAAAGATAAGTCTATTGTGTTATTGAGTAGGTGTATTGACCTTTCAAAAGATGTAAAAACTGGAATGACTCCAAGCATCTACTCACTAGTTTTAACAACATTAAATTAGTCATTTTGTTGATTTATGATTAAAGACCTAGCCCCTGAAGAGCTGCTGATGTGGCAGCCGAGTTAGCTGCAGTCGTGTTATGATCAGATGACAGTAATCAAGATGTTATAAGGGAATCCACAGAAACCTTTTTTTATTATTACAAATTGCTGTTTCTTAAATGAATAAAACTATGCAGAAGTTTTTGTTGTTTTTGGTGAGTACTAATGATTTTTGAACACTTGAGGTTTTCATTTTCTAATATGATCAGTTACTTATAACTAAGGTTATACTATATGCATTATTAATTTTCATTTGAGATTGCCTACTGAGTCATGGTGTCAAGCAGGTACAGGACATTAAAACTGTCAAACCATTGCTTAATTAAGGGTTTAAATTTCAATCTTTGCACCTTTGCTGCTCTGGTAATAGTGATGCCATCCAATTATGGAATAAGTAGAATAAACTGATTTTAGATATTTTGTATACCTAATAGCTACCAATTATGTTTCATTTTTGTTCTCATCTCTACCTTTCTTAATATAATTATCCTTGTTAATTTAATAAAGGATAAATATATTTTGTTATATTAATACTACGTATCCATGTTCAACTGGAAAATATAACTAAAATTTAAGACATTCAGACTTCCTCTGTGTATATGTGTTATACACATTTGCTCATAACCTGGTAGTCTTATAGTCACTTAACATTACCTTTTTGGTAGTAGTATTATGAGTCCGTTAATCTGAGTGATGAAATTGATTCAAGATAGGCAGATAAATATTTCAAAAGCCTTTTAAGCTATTGTATAGTGAAGGGAAATGTGTGAAGTTTCCTAAATGAATTTGAAATAGAAAAAGGTTTTATTATTAATTCTTATTAAACCGCAATTCAATGCCCCTTCCCACACATACCTTTCTGCTTTTGTTAGTTTCCCACATAATTTGTGCACAAAAACTAAAAATAGTTTGGGGATATAATACATTATGTGCCTGGTTAGGGGGAGAAAGAATCATGGAATAGATCTAATATTTTCTGGATTTCTTGAGCTGCTTATGAGAATTACAGCTGGTATATCTCAGCAATTGTGTATGTAGGTGGAAGTGTGTATATTTTTGACACATAATTTTGTATGTCTATACGTGTGTATGTATCTATAAAACTATTTCTGAAAACTATTTTGAGAGGTCATCAATTTCTGACAAGATTGTTCATGTAAGCTAGAAATTTAACACAGCTTTGGAAAAATCCCTTTGTATTATGATAAAACTTCGAAATAGTATTATGTATACTATGAATTAGGATTTCAGCTAATATTTGGTGAATGAATTTTGTGGACTTAATTATTTCTTACTTCCTTTGATCAGAATCTTGAGAGTTAAAAAGAACATACTAAAGAAAAATGGTCTTTTTATTACAAAAGCTGGAAGGCTGAAAGGGTGGGGGAAAAGCTTTTGCCCATTCAGGAATCTCTTTTTTTCAAATATACTTTTGTATTTGAATATATTTTTATATACAATTGTGAATTTCTGTCTGGTTTCATTAAATAGTTTTTGGTTACTCTTTCAGCAATTTCATATTCTTATCAAAAGATAACAATGTACTTGTACACTTCTGATTTCTTATTATGAAAGATCATTATGGAAGAAAGCACATCTTTCTGTATAAACATACTGCTATTGACCTTATGCATATTAGGAATTTCCTCTGGCCTCTTTGTATTTTGTCCAATACTATTTATAGCCAGTGATTTCTATTTGCCAGATGGTTCACTGCATTTAAGATAGTGATACATTTGGGAACATCAATTGTAATCTTCATTAGCACCATCTGCTGACTTACTGATTTGTAAGTGATATAATTTATCAAGTATGTCAGAGTTTCATCTTTTTTTAAACAAGCTAAAGGATTTCACTCCACATAAATAGGAAAAGTTTTATAAAATTTTTTCTAGCTTCCAGAGATGAAAAGGTTAAGGTCTTTTAAAAAAAATAAATATTCCATAGGATTCTCTCATATGAAATTAAAACATATATTCCTTATACATGCACACACATCTATGATCTAGGAAATTAAGTACAAAGTTTGGTTTATAGCTCTACAGTGTTCTTCAAATTACAAATGATTCATGTACACAAAGAATTTCCCTGCCTCCCTACTCTATTCACTTTGGTGGATAATTCAAGAACAATCTTCTTAAAAATCTATGTCCCATAGATTAGGGGTCTCTGAGTCAGACTTTGTTTCCAGAACTGTGAGTTGGGCTAAACTATACTCTTAGAATGGGAGTTTTAACTAGTGCTTGGTGGAGGTAGAGATTTTTTTTTTTTTTTTTTTTTGAGACAGAATCTTGCTCTGTTGCCGGGGCTAGAGTGCCGTGGCATCAGCCCAACTCACAGCAACCTCAAACTCCTGGGCTCAAGCGATCCTTCTGCCTCAGCCTCCCGAGTAGCTGGGACTACAGGCATGTGCCACCATGCCTGGCTAATTTTTTCTATATATTTTTAGTTGTCCAATTAATTTCTTTCTATTTTTAGTAGAGACAGGGTCTCGCTCTTGCTCAGCCTGGTCTCGGACTCCTGAGCTCAAGCAATCCTCCCGCCTTGGCCTTCCAGAGTGCTAGGATTACAGGTGGGAGCCACCGCGCCCGGCCAAGGTAGAGAATTTTGAAGCTCAGAAATCTTAGGACTGTTGGGAGAAGGAAATATAAGGCAGGACCTTGTGAAGAGTTTAGAATGGAGTCTTAAGGCAGTGTGGAGGTGTTGAATAACAGGTTTTCCTAGAAGTCTGTAGAAAAGGAAAACAGAGATGCTAATTTGGGCGATTGCAGTGTTTTGCCTAGTATCTCCTGCTTGTGCAGGATAGGAGAGGAGTATTATTCTTCTCTGCCCATCCCTCCTGTGCAATGTGTTCCCCAGGCACATGATCTATCTTTGGAATTAATGTTGTAGTTCAGCTACTTGATGAGTTAAATAGACCTTTGACTGCTAGACCAAAATGTTGTGTACCATTGAAAACATTGTTTCTGCAAAGAAAATGAATTCTAATGAACTTTGAGAATATGGTCTATTTGTAAGTTGGGGGGGTAGATGTTATTAGGGAGTTCAATGTATTAGGAGAATACTACTTTAGAATTAGAAATACTAGTGCTGTGGTTTTTATTTGCTGCTAACTGGCTATTTTGACTGTAGGCATTTAAATTCCTTAGCCTTTCACATAGAGATAGTTCATTCAGATTGTTCACATAAAATGCGTTCTGGGCCGGGCGCGGTGGCTCACGCCTATAATCCTACCACTCTGGGAGGCCAAGGCGGGCGGATCGTTCTGAGCTCAGGAGTTCAAGACCAGCCTGAGCAAGAGTGAGACCCCGTCTCTACCAAAAATAGAAAGAATTTAATTGGACAGCTAAAAATATATATAGAAAAAATTAGCCGGGCATGGTGGCGCATGCCTGTAGTCCCAGGTACTCAGGAGGCTGAGACAGTAAGATTGCTTGAGCCCAGGAGTTTGAAGTTGCTGTGAGCTAGGCTAATGCCACGGCACTCGCCCCGGGCAAGAGAGTCAGACTCTGTCTCAAAAAAAAAAAAAAAAAAAATGCGTTCTGTATAAACAATACTTGCCACATTTAATTATCATAGCTCAAATGACTTTTTTGTCCTTCTGAGTGCATCTTCTGATATGTTCCTTTGGTTTTTCTTTCTGTTATATGGATTAGGGAACAAAATGTATCACATAGATAAATATAGCAGTGAAACTCCCATGATATCATTGCTATCTTCTTTATGACCCCATCTCAATGAGCACATATAGGTTTGTTATGGTAGAATTTTTCCTAACTGGGAGACTGTACAGAGCATTCTCAAGGTAGCAAATACCCAATTTAAGAGCAACTTTTCTGGACTGGGTTGTAAATAAGACCTGGTCTTTCTCCTACTCTCATTCCCTCTCCCATATCTTGAGCCCTTCAAAATAAGTCTTTCCTGAGTCTCTCCATGTTCTTTCCCATCTTCCTCATAGTGGGCAGCTGTTGATCTGACGAAAATGAAAGTAAAGTGAAAATAAAACCAGTTTGTAGAATTGGTTTAAGGCATAGCTGTATTTGAAGTTAGTAACATTACTCAAATTATGGCACTCCCTTATTCTAAACTGACCTAGAAAGCATTTTCAATCAAAAACGTTAGATTGGCCGGCGCAGTGTCTCACGCCTGTAATCCTAGCATTCTGGGAGGCCGAGAGGTGGGAGGATTGCTTGAGCTCAGGAGTTCAAGACCAGCCTGAGCATGTGCGAGACCCCGTGTCTACTAAAAATAGAAAGAAATTGGCCAAACAACTAAAAATAGAAAAAATTAGCCGGGCATGGTGGCATGTGCCTGTAGTCCCAGCTACCTGGGAGACTGAGGCCGGAGGATTGCTTGAGCCCAGGAGTCTGAGGTTGCTGTGAGGTAGGCCGATGCCACAGCACTCTAGCCCAGGCAAGAGAGTGAGACCCTGTCTGGGAAAAAAAAAAAAACCACGTTAGACTGTGAAACTTACCCTCAAAAGCCTATTTAATTCACAAAGTAGTAGAAATAGTACATTGGGAATGATAGAGGAGAAATAAATAAAGAAGAAATAGTATAGTTTGGGTGTTCTTTGGTATCTGTGACCATTTTTATCGCCGATTTTAAAATTCTGCTTAAAAATATATTCGAAGAGAATTGACTTAAACATTTTGGGTATATTCCTATTTATAAGATTGGGACTGCACATTATTATCTGTTCAGTCTTTTTAATGCTTTATATTAAGAAAAGAAATTAATTTCATGAAAACTGTCGTGAATATAAATTTCAGATGTACATTTCTTGTGAAGACTATGAGCTTATTGAGGAGGTAGGTATTATGTGTTCTTCTTCCTTTTTTAAGCAAGTAGTCATTTAGCCCTTTTGTGTGTCAAGTACCTTTCTAGCTGGTGAACAGAAAAAGCCCTTGCTCCCTATAGGAATTATAGACTCATGCAGTAATAGATATCCAACAAACAAACATTTAATATCAAGAAATGATCAGGACAATGAATAAAAACGAAGCGGAGTAAGGAGAGACCGTTTTAGTTGGGGTGGTCAGGGAAGGCCTTATGAATTGAATTTTTACTAAAATGAAACATTATCATCATTGGATTAAGAGTTCTGCATTTAAGTTTAGGAGTGGGTTACATCAACAGAAAGAAATAGATTTGTCATCTTCAAATGTGGCTTTTCAGTACTTTAAATATTTGTCATTGAAATCAAGGGGAAGTCATCAATATTCCTGGGTGATAATCAGGATTTGTCTTAGAAATTCTTTTAAAAGAATAGTGTGGTCTGTGGAAAACATCTTTGGGTTCAGTCCATTTTGAAATTTAAAAGGAAAATATTAAATAGCATCTGTCCATTGGTAATCATTTTTAGCCTTTTTATGATGTTCTAAAAGATACCTGGATGTCTGACATGCAGGTCACTACTATTCAAACATAATTTTTTAAATTGTTACCTTTTAAATTGTGCCATTTTTCTTTTTGTCTGTCCTGCCTTCCCTTTTCCCCCATTTAATGTCATCAATTTAGCTTTTTCTATACCAAACCAAAGGCATATATAGCAGACCATCATTTATTACTGAGTTTCTGCTCTGTAACAGGCACCCTGAACTTAGAAATTGCTGAGATGTTAATAGAAGAATAGGTAAAACTTACATGAATGTAAGTTTCATGATATTATATTTATGAAACAGATATTGTCATGCCCATTTTAAAGGTAGGCAATTGGAGAGATTACAAAACATGGCCAGGTTCTTAGGTCGGGTGCAGTGGCTCACGCCTGTAATCCTGGCACTCTGGGAGGCCGAGGCGGGCGGATCATTCTGAGCTCAGGAGTTCGAGACCAGCCTGAGCAAGAGCGAGACCCTGTCTCTACCAAAAAAATAGAAAGAAATTAATTGGACAGCTAAAAATATATAGAAAAAATTAGCCGGGCATGGTGGCGCATGCCAGTTGTCCCAGCAACTCGGGAGGCTGAGGCAGCAGGATCGCTTGAGCCCAGGAGTTTGAGCTTGCTGTGAGCTAGGCTGACCCCATGGCACTCTAGCCTGGGCAACAGAGCGAGACTCTGTCTCAAAAAGAAAAAAAAAACAAAAACAAACAAACAAAAAACATGGCCAGGTTCTTGTAGCAGGTAAATGGTAGAAATAGATCAATTTGATTTAAATGTTGTACCTGTTCTCCATGCAATGACTGATGGCCAAGTAACAATACAAGATGTATTTGTGAATTTCCAAAAATCTTTGAAAATATTACTTTTGCAACATTTTTCTATGTTTTATCTTAGAAAATTTCATCTCCATCAAATTGTTTAGGGCTTTAGTTAATTTAAAAAAACAATTCTCAAGATAACTTCTGTGTGCTTTTCTTAGGATAATAAGCTTTTGCTGCTGCTGTTTTCGCCTTACAATATTCTTTTAACACCTAGTTGTTAAGAGGCAACAACAATGTATTTTAGCACCCCCCTTAGAATCCATTTTTAAGCAATACCATGCGTGAGAATTTTGGTGGAGAAAATACAATGGCTTTTAATGAAACCAAAACTGAAACCAGAACTAAAAATTGTACCAAATTGCCAAGCCTAAAATAATGGTACAGAATAAACCCCAAAAAACATAACTGTAATTACAGATCAGTTTGTATATTGATATGATAAATAGGATTTGACTTTTTAAAAGAAAATGGTAAACCATGTAGTTTGTTAAAAATTATTCTTCACTGCTGGGGTGAGGGAATTGATGTGTAAATAAACAGGAAAATGAGAAGATACCATATGTCTTAGCCCATTTTCTGCTGCTATAACACAATATCACAGACTGGGTAATTTATAAAGAAGTTTATTTGGCTCATGGTTCTGGAGGCTGGGAAGCCTGAGAGCATGGTGCTGGCATCTGCTTAAGGGTTCACAGAAGGGCAGAAGGTGAAAGCTAGTGTGAGAGAGAGAGTAGTGGGTCAGACTCATCCTTATTATCTGGAGCCCACTCCTGAGATAACTAACGTACTCCCATGATAACAGCATTAATCCATTTTTTGAGGGCATAAGAGGCATTCATGATTTTTAATCACTTCTTAAAGGCCCCACTTAATACCATTGCATTGGGTATTAAGTTTCTAACACACAAACTTTGGGGGCACACTCAATAGCACCATGAATAGAACAGTGGTAGATAATTTGTTTGCCTGATGTATTAGTAGTGGTTGTCGTGTCAGTTAACTGGCATATAGTTAAGTCGCTGAACACTTAACTGTATGCCAGTTATATTTAAGATTCTCATAACCTTATAAAGTAGGTACCATTGTTACCTACATTTTAAAGAAGGGAAAGCAAATATAGAGAGACTAAGGAACTTGGCCAAAATTACATAGTCAGTCAGCAGTGCCAAAATTCAAACCTAAGCAGTTCATCTGTAGAGCTCGTGTTCTTTACTGCTATGCCATGGTATCTCAGCATTGGGGCATTGGTGATGCAGGAAAGGTAGATAAGCCCTGAGAAATATGTCATAAACTAGTCACATTTTCTGTCACTATAAATTTCATTTAGATAAGATTTTGTTGTTGTGAGACAATTCATGCAGTATAAAATTTGAGACTAAAAATTCACTATAACCTGATTAGACAATGCCAACTGAGGTTAATATAAAAATTGTGTCTAAAATTGTATCTTTATTTTTGTGGACTTATCTCTATAAACTCTTTTCCAATTTAATAGCTCTTTGTGGAGACAATAATTAAAATAGTTTCTATATTTTTACATGGAAAATACATATTGATACTTTTTTCAAGATAACTAATTTCTTCTACCATTTGTTTGTTTTGTGTATGTGTTTATTTTTAACCACATACTGATTTATTCTACTTCCTTTCATTTTCAGTAACTTGGATTTGTTTTTGAGAATTACTTTGGGAGTAGGGAAGTGTGTGTGTGTGTGTGTGTGTATGTATCTCCTTTATTAGCTAAAGTACAATTGGATGGTTAGTGTAATGTTTAAGTACAATATTAAGTGCATAGCAATATAATGAACATTGTATATGTACATATATGCATATATGTATATATACATCCAAGTCTTGGACAAATATAATGACTACCATTTGTTGAGTGTCTATTATATGCTGGACTTTGAGGCATTTACTATGTTTTATCATTTGGTTTAATCAACATAACCTTGGAAGGCAAATTTCTACCCATTTACTAAAGAGAACCTAAGGCTCAGAGAAGTGAAGTAAGAAACCTAGTTAAATATTTCAAAGACTCTTAGCTCAAATTCATGAGAGAAAGTATAAAACATTTTATGCACTTATAACATGATTTTCATGCAACAGAAAGTACACAAAGAGTTTTCTGTGTTGTTTGTATCCTAGTGAAAATTACACAGAAACCCATACTTGCTAGAGAGCAAACATAATTGCAGTGTTTTGTATAAGCATGACTCAAGATAGTTTATGTGGTTTCCTTATAGCTCTTGGTTTCCTTGCCTGTCAGAGAGAGTAATGCTTTTCTTACAGAATTATGAGAATTCAATAAAATATGTTGCATATGTTAAATGAAATTATTCTGTGGCAGAAATAGATCCATTGGCTTGAAATACAATTTTATTAAATTCACATAATTCTATGAGAAAAACTTATGTCTGTGTATGAACATAGATAGATTGATAGTTAATTGGTTAGTTCCTGGCAGTTGTAATTACATAATAAATTATCTTTAACTAACTTGAGTTCTGCTTATATAAAAGATTGCAATGTATTTTAGGACTGGAAAAGAAAAATCTATGATAGTGCTTATTGTTTAAAAGTGTTTTTTTCCTGAGGCTTAATTTTGAGAATTAATATAGAATAGTTTGTATGAAATATTTCTTGCATTGTAGAACTTAACTCCAGGCCAAATCTGAGATAGAGACAGAATAGAAAAAAAGAGACGAAGAGAGACTATGGAGACTATCAGCCATTTGTTTCCTTTCCTGTATTCAGAGGTAAACATCTTAGTTGTCTGGATCTCTTAAAATTAGTGCTCTTAAAAACTTTTACATGATACTAGAATACATTGTTAAAGCCATATCTGGTTACAGTTTTCTGACTAAATATGATTAAGTAATTGTTTCTACATTACACAGTTCATGATTATGGTGTGTGATAGAACATTATTTTCTGTTAAATCTGGTATTAAGTAAAATATGTATGGTATATGTTTTAATATGACTTGCCATTTCTTAGACACTTTGGATATATAGCTTAAAGACCAACAGATTAGATTGGGAAGTTCTGTTAGTTTCATAATTTTGGAAAACTGAAACAAGAGAAAAAAAAATGCCTATTAAGCATTCTTAGCCATATATAGGGTAAGGTGTGTGATTGTGGCTTAGCTAAGAATACCTACTTTCTTACTGTGCATCTCTTTTGGAATTTTTTTTACTATGAAATATTTAATAGTTATGCATTTGCTGTTTCATAGTTATTTTAGTGCCCTTTTGACATCAAGGGTTACTGATTGTTGTATTAGTAGTTCCTGACAAATAGAAATTATTGTATATTCTAAGCCATTTCTGACAGAAGATATAAAGTTTTGACAAACACGTATGGCACAGCAAGTGTCCAATTCTAAAGAGCAAAATAAATGCAAACCACCATTATGGTGAGCACAAACAGCCTGAAAGCAAGTTATCAGTAAGCAAATAATTGTTGAACTGTTATGAATGGAATAGGATGTTGAAATAGGGCATGATTGGCTGATGTTACATATGTCCTTGATTACCTTCCTTGTGCTTTTATCCTAATAAGTGACATTCTTTGTATTCCCTTGGATGGCTAGACAGTCTGACACTGAAGAAGAATAAATATTGCATGTGGTACACATTAAGCTGTCATCCAAGACAGCATTTATAAAAAGTAACTGGAGAAATTCATAAGAAATTCTGCACTGCTACAGTTTTCTGGCTCCAGTCATAATTGTCAAAGTTCTTGACACATTCAGGTCTTCAGAAATGATTTAGGTTTACAGTGGCTTGGTGTATGAATAATTATTATGGATTTGCGTTCTCATATTGCCTTTGGATGTTAATGTTAGTTACCAAAATGTTATATTTTACGACAATTTTTATTTTAAGAAATGTCTCTACGTTGATAATTGTGACATATCTTCCATCTTACAGACTTTCATAAAAGAATTTTAGACAATTCATGTATTTGAAAGGAAGAACAGGAGTTTTTAAATGTTTATTTTAATCTATTGGAAAATATTGCTTGCTTGTGTTTAGTGCTAGCAAACAACTTTGAAAATAAGTATTTTTATTTTTCTTCTCCAGCAACACTGGAAAGCCTTCAAACAGTCCAAATGAATACCATTTTAAAACTATTTCCAAAAAAACTGAATCATTGCTTGATGTTTCATTTTAAAATATTGTATGCTTTTATTCACATACTTTTGATATTTTAATGTAGTTCTTTGAGGCAAAGCAGTATTCTATTTCTTCTAGTCACTATTTTCTCTTGAAGTTTTCTTTCGTAGGAAGGTAGATAGAAATTTTGAAAAGACATAATATTGTACTTCAATAAGCGTATCTATAAAATAAAGAGGTGAGTTATAAATGTAGATTTAGAGAACATTTTTAAGCCCCTCTGTTTTTCACTAAAACATTTCTTTTTATTCTATCTATATGGTATATAATGTCTGAAAGATGCCAAAAATTTTTTCTTTTCTGTATTTCTGTAATCTGGCACAATTATTCCAAACCATTTGAAATTAAGTAATTAGTATTCTCATTCTATAATCTAATCAAGAATGCGGCATGGTCTATCAGCTGATTACTAGGAAAATGTGATTAAGTATCGGAATGATTTAGAATCCAACACAAATATGAAAATAAAATAACAATGTTGAGTTCTAAATTCTGAGCCTCTGTTTTGGGGGGAACAAGAGGTCAGTCAGGGTTTCTGTGACACCTATATTTTTGAGTTGGTTTTAAAATTTACAATATTAATTTGGGGGAATGTTTTTCGGATACTGTCTTTACTCTGAAATCTAAACCATCCATTTGGATTGAAGAAACTTTTCTCCAAGTATAACACTACTTGAATGTTACCTATAGCTTTTAACTCTCTAGGCCACTACAGAGCACAAAATATTTGCCCAACTGGTAAATTGAACTGTAAGTCCCACTGTGGGAAATTGCTTTGCTGTGCTCCAAACAGCAGTTATCTTAGTAATTGTACCTGAATTCTTTGTGGCTAATAGAGCGTAGACGTCCATTTTACAAGCAGAAAATTATTTCTCTTAAATACTTTTAATTATAAAGCTGCAAAATAAAATGTGAATCAGCAGACTATAGTGAAACATTAAACCACATCATTTTTAATTGTTGTTGCAGAAAAGTGAAATCCTTTTTTCCCTTTTAGTGTAAAACTGTACATATCTGACATTTCACATTCTAAACTGGAGCTCTCAACAAGGAGCTTATCAGAGCAAATTGTCTAGTCCATCCCCTTCCTCACTCAAAACCTAATGACCCTTTATCATCATGGTTTAGATTGCTGGACACAGATGTGAGAAAATACAAGTAATCTACAGGTAACTACAGTAGCTGCACTGATGTTCTCAGAGAACTGACTGCTGGGAAGATAAAGAGCTTCCCACAGAGTCTGTGACTTTCCGGCAGCAAAGCACATCATGAGCTCATACATGAAGTTTTATTTGCTGAAGATTCACAATAAGATGCATTAGAACATTCAGCAGGGACTCTTTTTAGATGAGCACAGAAATTCTGGAGGGTTATTAGTCGATGCAACAGTGCATAGCATTACACTAAAATAAAAAAAGTTCAACAATATTAATTCTTTCTACGGACACCAAAAATTATAGCCACAATGCAGCATTAATACTGACTTCTTGATATTTATATAATCTGCTACTGACTGTAATCTTTCTCTTCACAAAAGGCTGAACTTCTTGCTGAAAAGTAGTTTGGTCATGATTTTTAATATGAAAGCAGAACAGCATTTCTCAAACTTTAGTACTAAATTGCATTTCAAAGGACTTGTTTATGGCCAGGTGCTCTGCTTTTGTTAGCTGCTAAGATTGTGATCAGTATGGTAAACTCATGTATCTATTTGCATGCAATTGAGTAATTTACCATGAAAAGGATGATCGGTTTTGGATAAAGGTACTGCACCTGTAGCTTAGTTTTATAATTGTTAGCTTGACTATTATTTACAATGATCATAGTTTCATACTGCTTTAGAAAAACTACAATGCAAAATATATTTACTTAATTTTTTTATGTATGAGATGTTTTGTTTTTAGTTAATGAATTTGGTTTACGTTTACTAGATTGGGGTGAATCAATGTGAATTAGACTGCCTGAACTTCAGGTGTGTGTTTCTTTTCAAAAACCAGTTGCTCGTCATATTTTTCCAAAAGCTAATTAATTTTGTTTCTGTAAAAACTGTAACTACTAGATTAGGAGTAGTCATATTACCTTCATATGTCAAAATGAATTACAGTTCTCAAATCATTTCTAGAAATTATCATTTTAGTAGCTGAAAGATAAAGATAATTTTCAACAACCAATATTGGTTAAGCAGTTGACAGCCAACAAAAAGAGCTATTGAGGTCTTTGATTCATTCTTGTATAGTTGTGTATGTTATATAACTAGCTTAATTGTTGCTCTTTATGGAAAATATTGAAATGCTCAGAAAATTCGAGAAGATGTTGGTTGAGTCATTTTGGCTAGGTTCCTACTCATTTTTGCTTCAAGATTATTATAATGTACTTTTAAAAACAACTCTTTGCAAGTGGAACAACAAAATTGTAGCAAATACACCTGCAGTCTTAAAGAATTAATTCAATATTAAGCTTCTGGTATAGAATAACCAATGAGCAAAGTAAATTTCTTATCAGAAAACAGAAAAGACAGGTTATCTATAAGTACTACTGATCATTAGTATCCCTATTATTCTTTGATAGCAATTAGTGTCACTCTTTTTGGAGATTTTTATCAGTGAAGATTTTTAGTTTACTGTGATATATTTGAAATATTTGTAGTTGCAAGGCATAGATTAATCTAAAAAGTAGAACATTGAAGAATTGTTTGAGGTGGTATTATGCATTAATTCTGTTTTTAGTTTGCTATGAGATCTAAAGAAAAAACTATATTTGTTTCCATTTAGCAGCAAATAGGAAACACAGAACTCAAAATTCTACAAAGTACATTTTCTTACCCTCTTCATGTTTAAAAGAAAAGAAACCAGAGGAGCATGTGCAGTGGAAGATTGTTTTGCATTTTTGTTTTTACATCACCAGATTAAGTATAATGAAACCCATCTGCAAATTGTAGGAACTACTCATTGGTTTTTGTCAAGGACTATAGTATGCTTTTCTCCCTTCTTTTTCTTCTATGGTTTTTAAAAAAATTTCAACAAGATATACATGAAATTAAAAACCTTGTCTGTTATAAAGTTTTGTTTGAGCTTTTTAAACTGAGTGATTAGCAGAAATAATGACCCTGTCAGCCTTAATCACATTAAAATGTGGTTAACATCATTTAATTTTTTCCACTTAATATGCAAAAATTTCCAGTAGATTTGCAGTGAAGGCCATTGAAATTCCATTAGAACAAGAATAAAAATTTCAGGCATCATTTATTCAGAGAAGAAATAAAGGTCTCGATTGAGAACTGCTGAATCTTTCTATTAGAGACATTATGAATCATTACATTGAATTGTACCTGTGTTTCGATAGACCTGTGTCTGGCTTTTCAAATGGTTGAAAATCATATGTTTTATCATTTTTCCTAAGGAGAAATAAACTAGAATTGCATAATTATTTTATAAGCATTTTAAAAATTACTTAACAGTTTATTTTGTGCTGCTTCAACCTGCTCAAATTTTAAGTAGGAAGTTGTTTGTACTCTAGAAATAGGATAATAAAAGAATTATTTTAAGACATGGAACAAACTGCATAGCCAACTCACAAAATGGACAGGTTGTATTTTAAATAGTTATGTTGGTATATGCCAAAAAAGAAACTGTTAAGAAGCAAATGATACCAGTTCTTTTCCAAAGTTCATAGCTTATCATTTGTCAAGCTTCAACTAGTATGTTATGCTGCATTAGCTATGTATGAATTATAACCAAAGAAAATTCTACTCTTTGTAGTATTATTTATCCTTTTATGATCATTTTTGATATTTAATTGTTATAATATATTCATAGAATAAAAAAGTAAAAGCTTAATTTTATTTTAAGCAATGCCTACCATTTTTACTTTCTTTGGCATGTTTGCATTTGCTAGTGTCCTGAAACTTCCATTGTGTAGAATGTTTCTCCTCCATTAAAAAATAAAAAACTAAAAAAGAAAACCCTGTTATTGTATATACCTGATAAGCAGAAATGGCTCTTTGGAACCATTCCTATCCCTTGGGTAATTAAGTAATTATACAGTGGTGTTTTTTTTTTTTTTTAATTTGTATGTTGTTCCTGAACCATTTGGACCCATTATATAATTATACTGTGTGTACTTTGTAGTAAAAATACCATTGGAAAATTCATCAGGGAAAGTAGTCTATGCATATGCTACTCACAATGCATAAATTTCTCCATCCTCACTCATTTCTATGTCTGTGGAAATCTAAGAACATTTAATCACCTGCTTTACTCACACCACTTCCCCCACCGTGGATAGCTCCTTGTGCTTCTTCAGAAACACCTTGACTGACTACCTTGTCTAGAGTAATCCCTCAGACTCCTCTTCCTTTGCTGTCACAGCATCATGTTTATTTCCTTCTGCACACTTATCACAAGCTATTTAATCTCACTTATTTGTCTTTTTTTTTGTTTCATAAGAATTTAAATTCTGTGAGAAAAAGGACCATGCCTGTCTTGATTTTTTTTGTTGTTTTTTGTTTGTTTGTTTTTGTTTTTTTATCTCTAGTTCTTGGCACTGGACTCAGTAAATATTATTGATTGGTTGAATGGCTGGCTGGCTGAAGTCCATTGAATTTGTCCCTTTGTTTCAACACTAACTTTTAGTGTTCATTAATAAAATATCTAGATCATTTGAAGTCAGTCTGTTCTGGTTAGATACATCTACAGCTTAGTGCGCAGGTGGATGGACTGTCTATGTCAGGGATCAGTACATACTTTCTATAATGGGTCAGATAGTAAATATTTTTGGCTAGGACCACACAGTCTCTGCAGTAGCTACCCAACTGCTCAGCTCTGTTGTAATGTGAAAGCAGCCATAGACAATATGTAAACAAATGGGCATGTCAGTGTTTAAATGTTTCATTTATGGACACCGAAATTTGAGTTTCATGTTATTTCACTGTCACAAAATATTCTTCTTCTTTTATTTTTTTGAGAAGTCATTTAAAGATGTAAAAACCATTGTCTGCTAAATGTATGGGTTGATTGGCTAACCCTGGGCTATGTGCTTAGCCAAAGACAGCCTTTCTGTTGTACACATGATTCATATGCTGAAGTAGTTCCCCTCTCTCTCCTGTATCATCAGTTTTTCCTTCCTTAGTGGATGTTTCCCAGTAGCATATAAGCATGATCTTTGGTCTTTAGAACAACTTATTTTAACTCCACTTGCCTTTCACACTACTGCTCATTTCTCTCCTTCTTCCTTGAAAGTGATATGCTCGTTGTCGCTTGAGCAGCCAAAGTTCAGCAGTCTTCTGTGTATGAACGAAGAATAAATATCATTTGAAAAATATAGCTCAATTCACAACTCGAGTTTCTGAAAATAAAAAAGCAACTTGGCATAGGGGAAAGATTAGAAACTTTGGAGTCAAGTGGGCTTGAATCCTGCATCCACCACTGTAGACAAGTGATATCAATCTCAAAGCATTATTTTAAGTATTAAATGGAATTACATATGTAAAATGCCTGTCAGTTTCTCCTTTCCCTTTCAAAGAAATGTGGTCATATAGCAACATATTTTTATTATTACTTTGTAGATTTTCCTTAGTTAAATAAGCCAGTATAGAAAATAGATCAGGAATAATGTTTTCCTCAAAACAATATGACTCCCATTTGGGGGGTGGGGATGGGGAGAGGCCTTGAGTGGATGAAAGAGCACTTTCATTCTATGTGTGTGTTGCTGTCTCTCTCAGAATAAACTAAACTTAGAGACTTCATGACATTCGTTTCTGCTTGGCTTTTGGGTGATAGATATAGTAGCCTTTGTCTTCTAATCTCTTCTCTGATTTTCTCTCTGCCTGCCATGACTCTTCCCTTGGGATTAGTAATTGTGAGACTATTAACTTTTTCCACTTGCCTTTTGTGCTTATGCCTCAACTCTGAACTATGTGCTAGTAGTTCTCAAACTTTAGTGTGCATCAGAATCATCTGGAGGGTTTATTAAAACACATTGGTGGGCTTCACCTCCAGAGTTTCTGGATCCAGTATGTCTAGGATTGGGCCTGTGGATTCCATCGAGTTCCCAGGTGATACTGATGCTGCTTATACGTGGATGCTGCTTTGAGAAGCACTGCTCTCTGCTAATGATTTATAAGTGTACAACCTTGGTTTCTCCTCTTTGTCCGTTTCAAGTTTCCTTATTCTTGATTGTCAACAAGAAATCTTCATTTGGATATTCCTTTATCATATTAAATGTAATGTGTGCAAAACTAAACTCCTGATTTTTTCTGTAATGATATTCACAGTAGAATCTACTTTCAAACTTCCCTATCTTTGTTAGTATTAGCACTCTCTGAGTCATTTAGATTTAAGTTCTTCAAATCATTTTAACATAACTTCTTTTATATACCATAGTCAGTTAATCACCAAGTTCTGTCTTTTTTCTTCTAAATCTGGCTTTCATTCATCCCTTCCTCTTCAGTTACACTGCTTATCAACCAAGACAAAAACCTTACCACTCATTTTCAAGTTAGGCAACAGCTTCTTATCAACAACTTATCATCCTTGACTCTGCAGCTTCTTTTCATCTGCAGGGCATTCTGATTCGCTTTAAATATTTTCACTCCTCCGTTCTTTCATTCCACAATTCTTCATTGATCTTCACAATGTGGGATAAGCAAAGATCTCTTGGGCAAGTCACAAAAAGCACTAAAAAATGGACCTCAGGCCGGGCGGTGGCTCACGCCTGTAATCCTAGCACTCTGGGAGGCCGAGGTGGGAGGATTGCTTGAGCTCAGGAGTTCGAGACCAGCCTGAGCAAGAGCAAGACCCCTTCTCTACTATAAATAGAAAGAGATTATCCAAACAGCTAAAAATAGAAAAAAATTAGCTGGGCATGGTGTCACATGCCTGTAGTCCCAGCTACCTGGGAGGCTGAGGCAGGAGGATCGCTTGAGCCCAGGAGTTTCAAGTTGCTGTGAGCTAGGCTGATGCCATGGCACTCTAGCCTAGGCAAGAAAGTGAGACTCTGTCTCAAAAAAAAAAAAAAAGGACTTCATTATAATGAAAAACTTCTGTTGATCAAAAAGCACCATTAAGAAAATGAGTAGATTAGCCACCAACTGTAAAAGTGTATTCACAGCACATATATCTGACAAAAGACTTGTATCCAGAATGCATTTTTAAAATTTCTACAAATGAACAGTATAAAGACCAGTGACCCAATTTTAAAAATAAACAAAGGACTTGAACATACACCTTAAAAAAGAAGATACATGAATAAACATGGAAAGGTACTCAGCATCTTTCATCATGGAAAGGCAAATTAAAACCACACACAATTAAATATGATTTTATACTCACCAGAATGGCTGAAATAAAAATAACTAATACCACCAGATGTGGACAAGGAAGTGAAACAAAAGGAACTGTCATGCATTGCTGGTGGCAGTATAAAATGGTACAACCACTTTGGAAAACTGGCGGTTTCTTTTAAGTTAAACATATATCTATACTGTGATCCAGTAATTCCAACTTTAAGAAGTTAGTCAAAAGAAATGAAAACATGTTCATATGTTATAAGTGTTTTATTACACAAATGTAGCAGCCTTATTTGTGATAGTCCAACACTGGAAACAACTCACATGTCTATCAATAGGAGAATCGATAAATAAATTGTGATATGTTTATCCTATGCAAAGCATATACTTCACTAATAAAATATACAAAGTAACATGGAGAGGAGATGAAGATTGACTGGAAAGAGAACTTTCTGGGGAAATGGAAATGTTCTATATCTTTGTGGGGATGATGGTGACGTGTATATAAAATTTTCAAAACTCACTGAATGGAACATCTGAGATCTATGCATTTTAATTCTTTGTTAAATGTATCTCAGTAAAACAATATTTTAAAGCTATTAATGGCTCCTTCTTTCCTACCAGTTATGTATAAATACAAAATTCCTAGAGAGATCAACAGGCAGATTTGGTAATGTCTGTGAAGAGAAGGACCATGTTCGTCTCATGGGTTCCTACCAACCCAGCACCTAGTTAGCATAGTGTCTGACTCATAGTATATTTAATAAATACTTCTTGCATGATCCAATATTCTCAATGTACCATGAATGTTTTTTCCATAGATTTTATAGTACTTTTTCTAATTGCTGTGTCATATATTATTATTTCCATGTACTATATTTTATTTATATAGGTCCCCCAGTGTTTCTTATTTTGGTTATTTGACTTTTTAAAAAAAATAAAATGTAATGAACATCCATGCAGCCATTCAAGAAAGGTACATTTGCCTTCACCCCAGCCAACATTAGGTGTTGTTTTAATCTTTACCAATTTGATAGACAAATAATGATACAAGTTTAATATTTGTTTCTTTGATTATAATGGAAAGATAAGGTACATTTAATGACTGTTAGACTAATTATTAGAAGATGGAAACCTATTCTGTATCTCTACTGGGAACAAAATTTAAATGGGCTTAAGTCAATTGCATAACATTTGATTTCTCATTTGTAATTATTATTTTGATGTATACTAAGAGCAGAAATCTTATAGTAAGAGAAACCACTCAAGAATATTTAATTATAATGTTATTAATAAAATTATTTTGGGCAATTTATTTTCAAATGAATTAATTTATATGAAAACAGTAGATAGGTATAACTTATCAATGTTCCAGGGTGGTAGAAAAAACCTTTGCACTAGGGATAGAAGCAAAGGGATAAGATGTTTCCCAATATGGCCAGAGAATAGGGTATGTGAAACCACTCTTCATGTCCAGAGCTGAGTAACAAATGGTTCCTCGACTGGCTACTTAGAGTAATACTGGTTTAGAAAATATAACAAAGTCAAATAGGCTTCCTGCTGGTTTACCTCAAATCTCTTACTTATATGATATTTGCAACCTTAAAAGGTTTTTTACCCCTTCTTAGAAGCTGCAGGATTATCACTCAGTGATTTTAATGGGTAGCAAAATTTACCATTTGTCTATACAGCAGACAGGACAGTTTAAGGAAGAAAAGAAATACCTTTGAAGTGGTTAATGCTTAGACCTTCCTTCTCAGATAAAACTGATTAATAGCCAGATCACAGGTAAATACAACACAATTCTGCTTAAGAAATAGTGATGTGAACATTGAGGAAGCCATTCTTCACTTTATAAATAATAATTATAGCTAATACATGTTAAACCCTTACCTTGTATCAGATACCATGCTAAGAATTTTACATGTACTTTCTCATTTAATCTTCATCACAACCCTGTGAAGTAGTTACTATCATCTCCATTTATAGGTGAGAAAACCGGGATTTTAGAAAGTTCCATGGTGTGGTCAGTATCCCTCCTGTGTCTGACCCCAGTGTTCTGTAACCATATTCTATACTGCTTCCTTTGCAAACAGGTTGCCTGTTGGAGTTCTTTAATTAAAATAAATTAACTTTTGTATTTTATTTGCAAAAGTTCATTTTGCATGCAATGATGTCTTTTCAGCGAAATAATGGGCTTTGGCTTATTATTGATTGATTATTAAGACAAACTATAAGCTATGAAACCAAATACAAATTTTGGTGGATATGGTTCTACTCCAACACATTTCTCAATTATTCCTTTGCTTGTGTCAAAATATTCCATTAAGCCAACTGGCACTTTGTATAAGACTACGCACACCAAATTATATTAAAATAAACATTTTTATAAGAGAACAAGTCTTTCAAAAGCAGCTGAAAGTTTTACCACTGGTTGTGTATATACCACCGATAAGGAAAAAGATATAGAGTTTTTCCCCCAAGATATTTCATTTCTCATCTAGCACAGTTCCAGTTAGCTTTTCTGAAAGTACATGTTAACAGAAGACTTTCGTGTACCTATTTGTAACTATCAGAATTTGTGTAAGAGCCACCATTCCTTTTTTAGTGCTTGTTTCTCCCCTACCCTCAAATTCTTCAAAGATACAGAAACAGTGCCTTTTTTTCTTTTTCTTTTTTTTTTTTTTTTTTTGGCTGTGTATCCTTCTTTGTCTACTCCTTTATGAAACTCACGTATACCCCACTTGGGAAATAGTGAGAGGATTTGGTAAGTGGGATCATGGAATGGACTCTTTCGGAAGCACCCTCCAGAGGTTGAATTAAGAACAACTTCAGGAAGAAGAATCCATTTAGGAAAGGATATCTCTGCAAGTGGCCTCTGACATACACATACATATTTTTCTTTCCCCTGGGAGTTTCTGACTTTCTTACTGGCACCACAAAATTCTAGCTCTGTTATGAACAAAAACCTTTCCTTTTTTCTTTTCTTATTCTAACTAAATTAACCTGAAAAATATATTTTAAGTATGTAATTGAAAAGATCATTAAAAGTATTGGTTTCTTTTCTTACCTCCTACCCTCCTTTTTCAAAGTTAGATCCCCAAGATCTAGTGTCATGCTTATTAATACACATAGTTGTTTAATATATATTTTTGCAGTCATTGTGCTTGAATTCTTTCCCTTCCAGTTACCTCCCTGCCCATAAAGATTCAGTCGGGCAAGCCTTCTCGGAAATAGAGACCCGATTTTTAAAAAGAGCTCCCATTCCTTACTCACAGGCAACCTAACAGTATTTCTAACTCTACTGTTACTATTGAGAATGACCCACTCACTGACAGAGACAGCTAAGATTGAGGGCTAACATTTGAAGGTTCCCCCCACCCCTGTCCTAGCCCCCTGCTGGGGTGGGGGGAACATATTTAAAGGCCTCCTATATACAAAGCACTTTAATCCTAACATCAGCCTGTTAGGGTAGGTATTATTATTTTTGTTACAGGTGATTAAACTGAAGCTCAGGAAGCTAAAATGGCTTCCCCAGGTTCTTATAGCTAGTATGCAATTGAGCTGTAATTTGAATTGATGTTTGCCTTACTCAAACATCTCTGCATTTTTATTGGCTGTACTATCTCCACAGGAGGGTCACACATTAATAGGATCACAATGTGGGGAATGTTAGCATTTCTGTTTTGTATCTTTAGATTAGTTCTCAGTTAAGTTTGGGTTTTTTTGTTTTCTAGATATAATTCACATGCACAAAATTCTCCCTTTTAAAGTACACAATTCAGTGGTTTTTAGTATATTCACAGTGTTGTGTTACTATCACCACTAAGTCCAGAACATTTTAACACCCCTAAAAGAAACCCATGCTCATTAACAAGCACTCTCTTTTGCCTCCTCCACCTAGCCCCTGGCAACCACTAACCTACTTCGTTTCTCTTTGGATTTGCCTATTAAGGCTATTTCATATAAATTGAATCATACAATATGTGGCCTTTTGTGTATGGTCTCTTTTACTTAGCGTAATGTTTTCAGTGTTCACCCATTTGTAGCATATAACAGTAACTCATTTCTTTTTATGGCCAAATAATATTCCATTGTATGGATATATTACTTATTGTCTATCTTCTTAATTATAGCTATACTAGTGGATATGAAGCGATATTTCATTATGGTTTTTGATTTACATTCTTCTAATGACTAATGATGAACTTCTTTTTATGTGATTATTGTTATTCGTATGTCCTTCTGGGAGACATGTATATTCAAATTTCTTTGCCTATTTTTAAATTTAGTTTCTGTCTTTATTGTTGAGTTGCAAAAGTTCTTTATATATTCTGGATACTGGACCCCTACCATATATGTATAGTTTCCGAATATTTTTTCCTATTCTGTGGACTGTCTTTTCATTTTCTTTATGGTGTCTTTTGGTACACAAAATTAATTTTTAACTCATATTTAGATCTTTAGTCCATTTTAATTTTTATATGTGGATATCTAGTTGTCTAAGCACCATTTGTTGACTATTCTTTACCCGTTGAATTGTTTGAGTACCCTTGTCAAAAATACATTAACCAGGCCGGGCATGGTGGCTCACGCCTGTAATCCTAGCACTCTGGGAGGCCGAGGCGGGTGGATCGTTTGAGCTCAGGAGTTCAACACCAGCCTGAGCAAGAGCGAGACCCCATCTCTACCAAAAATAGAAAGAAATTAATTGGACAGCTAAAAATATATAGAAAAAATTAGCCAGGCGTGGTGGCGCATGCCTGTAGTCCCAGCTACCTGGGAGGCTGAGGCAGGGGGATCGCTTGAGCCCAGGAGTTCGAGGTTGCTGTGAGCTAGGCTGACACCACGGCACTCTAGCCCAGGCAACAGAGTGAGACTCTGTCTCAAAAAATAAAAAATAAAAAATAAAAATACATTAACCATAAGCTCAACAACAAACAAATGAAGAACTCAAAAAATGTGCAAAGAAGTTGAATGAACATTTCTCCAAAGAAGATATGCAAATGAATGATAAGAATATGAAAAGGTGCTCAACATCACTAATCATTAGAGAAATGCAAATCAAAACCACAGTGAAACATCATCTCACACCCATTAGGATGGTCACTATCAAAAAACCAGCAAATAGCAAGTGCTGACAAAGATGTGGAGAAATTGGAACTCTTCTGTATTACTGGTAGAAATATAAAATGGTACAGCCACTGGGGAAAACAATTTGGTGATTCCTCAAAAAGGTAAACATAGAATTGTCGTATGATCCAGCAAACCCACTTCTGTGTATATATCCAAAATAATTGAAAGTAGGATCTTGAAGAGATACTTGCACACCCATGTTCCTTGCAGTATCATAATAACTAGAGGTTAAAGTAACCCAAATATCTGTTAATAAATGATTAGATAAAGAAAATATAGTATAGACATACAATGAAATATTATTCAGCCTTTAAAAAGGAAATCCTGTTACATGTTACAACATGAATGAACTTTGAGGACATTATGCTAAGTGAAATAAACCAGTCGCAAAAAGACAATACTGTATGATTCCACTTACATGTAGTATCTAAAGTAGTCTAACTCGCAGAAACAGAAATTAGAATAGTGGTTGCCAGGGGTTAGAGATAGGGGAAAACAGGAAGGTGTTATTTGGTGGGTGTAGAGTTTTAGATTTGCAAGATGAAAATGTTTTGGAGGTTTGTTTTACAACAATGTGAATACAGTTAACACTATTGAACTAAATGTACAGGTGTTAAGATGGTAAATTTTATGTTATGTGTTTTTTACCACAATTTTTAAAAAATCTGTTGACCGTAGATGTATGGGTTTATTTCTTGACTCTCAATTCTGTTCCATTGATCTATATGTCTGGCCTTATGCCAGTGCCATATAGTCTTTTTTTTTTTTTTGAGACAGAGTCTCAGTCTTGCCTGGACTAGAGTGCCATGGCGTCAGCCTAGCTCACAGCAACCTCAAACTCCTAGGCTCAAGCGATCCTCCTGCCTCAGCCTCCTGAGTAGCGGGGACTACAGGCATGCGCCACCATGCCCAGCTAATTTTTTCTATGTATTTTTAGTTGTCCAGCTAATTTCTTTCTGTTTTTTTAGTAGAGATGGGGGTCTCGCTCTTGCTCAGGCTGGTCTCGAACTCCTGAGCTCAAACGATCCACCCGCCTCAGACTCCCAGAGTACTAGGATTACAGGCATGAGCCACCGCACCCAGTGGCCCCATAGTCTTGATTACTGTAGTTTTATAGTAAGTTTTAAAAGAGAGAAGGGCGAGTCCTACAACTTTGTTCTTTTTCAAGATTGTTTTGGCTATTCTTGCTTCTTGCGTTTTCATATGAAATTTAGGATTCACTTGTCAATTTTTGCAAAAAAAAAAAATAAACAGTCAGAATTTTGAACATTGAATCTATAGGAATATTGAGGAATATTGCCGTCTTAATGGTATTGTCTTTCAATCCACTAACCTGGGATGTCTTCCCATTTACTTAGCTCTTTAATTTCTTTCAGTGATGATTTGCAGTTTTCCATGTACGGTCTTACACTTCTTTTATTAAATACGTTTCTACCTCAGTGTGGTTTTTTATCATTTATAGACCCTTCATAAATTTTGACCACTCTCAACAAGACTCTGTACTGAAGTTTTCATCATCTTTGTGGTCCTGTGTCTCTGGCATGCTACCACTATGGCACAGGTGCTGCGACACATGCTCGCTCACTCTCTGCCTCTCTCCCCCCACCAGATGGACACACTCATTCCCACCATCCTTTCCCCATCTCTCCCAAGATATCAAAGGTAGTCTTTTGATTTTCTTCATCTTCATAAATAGTCTGGATGTGAAAGTCCCATCTCTGATATCATTACCTTCTCAGAAAATTATGTCTGTGATAGTTAAATCAAGATTTGTGGCTCTCCCTATAAATTCATATTTCAGTTGTAGACTGTATTAACCTGCTGTTGTCCTCTTTGAACAAGAATGGAAAAGACAGTTGATCTGCAGCCCCGTGGCCAGAAGTAATTTCATTTTGTATATATGATCATAATATAGTTGGGAAATTTTTTTGCCTAACAGAGTTTCATAGTCTCAAGATACAGATACCAATTAAAGACAGTGACTCTTCAGACATCAGAGTGTAAAGTGTTGTAAGGGTTAAATGCAAATCGCCACTTCCAGAGATCATAAATTTAGAAGTTTTTTTGTAAAGCTCTGGATTCACAGGTTGTTTACTGACTGTATTTTGAGAAATGCTGCTCTAAAGTTTGAAAAATATAACCTACTTGGGCTCACTTAGTATGAACACAAATCTTAACTTTAGTACCCTTGAAGTGGGGTAGAAGCCTGAGATTCGGGAAGCATCTAAAAGTTTGGGATGCTCATTTGGACACATTCACAGTGAACCTTGAGACGGTTAATAGCTTACTAGTTCAGAATTGAATTGTAGTAGTTTAAAGCACAGGTATAACTTGGGAATGAAAATAACCCCACTCTGTACTAGGAATTTTTGTTTATATAGCCTACAGCAATTAGGTGTGCCTTCCCTAGGTTCTGTTGTGATTTTCACTTCACCATTCTAGCAAAAAAAATAAGCATAACTCCAGTGGTCAACACAACTATAGCTTACTAATTTCTAAAGGTTGACCCTGGCAGAGGTAGACAGGGTCTTTAAGAATCATATATGCTTCCGAATGTTCTTTGACCTAATCTTTTTTAGGTTAAGTTGCAGCTTAATTCATTCCTAGCTATTGATCCACCCAACATTAATGGAGCATCTGCTGTGTCAGGCACTACCATAGGTGGTGCTGGAGACACCGCAGTGAACAAAATATTTAAAAATTTCCTTGCCCTAATAACTGGTCAGGTGGGTCCATTGAGGCTAGGTGGAAGACAATAAACATTAAGTACATAATATAATAAGTGCCATGAATAAAAATAAGTCAAAGTAAGGGAATAGAGAGAGACAGAAAGTGGGGAGGGAAGGACTATTTTTTACAAAGATGTTGAAAAGTAGCATTTAAGCAGAAATCTGAATGAAGTGTCTGAAGATTTCAGCATTTGTTTGATTTTTGGCGTATGCCAAATTTTCCATTTGAAAAGGGTCATTCAATCAGTGAACTTTGGGGTCATTAAAAACAGCATACCTCTGTCTTCAGATGAAATCTTATGTAGAAGCCCAGCATGTGAAAATGAAGTAGCTTGTGTTGAAATCCAAGAGTGGAGAGTCCAAAATCTCACTGTTCCTTCCTCCCTTGCTCTCCTTACCCTTCCTGCTCCAAGCAGCTCGGGAAATCCTTTAGGGAACTCAGAAGAGGTTGAAACTACTTATCTAGACCAGCTTGCAGTTGAGTAAATTAAAGGTAAGAGATATTAAATAACTGCCTGGAGTCACTCGGCTAGTTATTAGCTAAAGTTCTTTCTACCTTATTATCCATTCAGAAAATGTTTGAGTATCCACTTTGTGCCAGGCACTGTACTAGGAGGGTTCTGTGACTATAGCAGGGAACAAAGACATAGTCCCTGATCCCCAGACGTTTTTTCTATAGTGGGAAGAGATAAATAGAAAATAAGCAATTTATTGTGTACAGTGGAATGTGGTGGTAGCTTCTGCCCACATGGGAGCTCAGGATAGCTCTTTGTGTCTTAAAGAACAAATTGGAGTTAGACCAGTAAGAGGAGCTGCAATCATATACTTAAATAAGGGTAACCCCAAAGTGTCATCATTAGCAGTATCAGGATGCTTCCAGCTACAAATAACAATGACAGTCTCAAGATAGTAAGACCCAAGGAAGTTTGTCTCCTGTGTTGGTTAATTCAGTGTTCCTGTGATATCAAGACCTAAGGGTTTTTTCCCATCTTTCCTCATTTCCATTCTTATAGTCACAAAATGGCTGCTGGAGTTCCAGAAGTAAGATCCAAAATAGTGTCCAGCAGAGACTCTTCTTTTCTCTTTTTAAGAGCCAAAGGACCCCTTGGAACCTTTTCCTGAACCTCTAACAGGCTTCCCCCTCATTCCCCATTGGCTCCTTTGCCCAGAATGGTTCACATGCCTGCTCTTAAACCATTTGCCAGCTGGAGAAGGGAGAACCATGATTGACTCAAACTAATTAGAATTTACCCTCATGTTTCCTTACCACTTGTTTATTCATTGCAAAGAACCTTTTTTTTTTTTAAATTGAGCCTTTTTTGCTAAACATAAAAATGATTTCTATGAAGTTGTTTCATGTTCATCACATATAAATTAATTGCATGTATTTTTTTAAAGCATACTGGGGGTTAACAAAATCCTGGAATCATGGTGAACCCAAAGGGTTGGATTAAGTGTATTCCCATTTTTCTAATTTACTTTTAAGGTTGCCTGCTTGTCATAACGCTTATCATTTTAATTTTGTGATAGCCTTCCAGTTATCACTGTCACTACAATCAGAAAGCTTTTTAATCCTCAAAACAGCCTGAAATCCAGTTTTTATTTGCTGTAAAAGAAATGCCCATTTCTCTAGAATTTATTTCCCTTCTCTCTCTGTCTCTCTGACACACACACACACAGAGCTTTATTATAGTGACTGTAGAATGAATGAGTCTTTTCAGACAGTGGTTTTTTGAAGTCCTTACAGGGAAAAATTTGTAATAATATTTCTTTTACTTAATATAAATTTAGATTTCAGTGTTCTCTCTGCTGGAATCACTTCCTATATTTTGAATCTAGACTCCAAAGCTAAGTTAGTACAGGTGTTTTTCCAGGTATTGAGACTTATTAGAATAAGAAAAGCATAATTGCTTGGGGCCCTCTCAGCTGCTCAGGAGGCTGAGGCAAGAGGACCTTGAGCCCAAGAGTTTGAGGCTGCACTGAGCTATGATCAAGTCACTGCACTCCAGCCTGGGTAACAGAGTGAGACCCCATCTCAAAATAGATAGGGAGAGAAGGGGAAAGGGAAGGAAAGGAGGGAAGAAAAAAGAAAAGAAAGAAAGAAAGGCACGATTATGCCTTATAAAGTAAGAAACCATTGACCTTAGCAATCCTGTCTAAACTAGTTAATTATTTTTGCTGTGAATCTGAAACTTCTTTGACTTTGCAGGGATTCAAAGCAAACATTTTTCTTATACTTCCTGAAATTCTAGTCACTTTTTCTACTTCTGGGTTTAATTAACCTGAGAGATGTAAGCAGGAATTTTTCTGTCATTCTCATTCTTTTCCTGTGTCAGTGGGATAAGATAGTCAGCATCTGCTTAGTTATGATCTGCATAGTCATCCATGCTTTCAGTTAATGTGCTTTTATTTTCAAAGTTTTTTAGTTCAGTGATTCTGAAAGTTTAACATGTATATGAATTACCTGAGGATCTTGTTAAAGTGCAGATTCTGGTCTGAGGTTGGGTCCAAGATTCTGCATTTCTATCATACACCCAAGTATGTGATCATACTTTGAATAGCAGTTATAATTGTTGTTCTATATAGCTCCATGAAGTTAGGCAAGAACCCTGAAACTTGAAGTCTCTTACATGTATCAAAGATAGAGCTCTCTTCTAGAAGAGGGATTAGATTTCCAGACATTAGTGAATTACACTAGCATTTTTTTTAGTATTTCTTCTTACTCCCTGTTTTTTCTTTTTTAACCACTGACTTTCTTAATAACCTTAATTCAAAGAATGTTTACAAGTGGAAATAAAATGAAAGTCAAAGTGTATTTTAATAATTTTATTCGAGGAATTTTGAAGAGTTGTGAGTTGTGGATTTTCTAGAGCTAATTTTTTTGACTAGGAAAGAATATTATTTATGATATATTTGTTTATATTAAATATATTTTTATAGTATTAATTATAGTACAGGTTTCCATTATAAACTTGTTGTAACAATTTACAGGTTAACACTGTAAATTGGCATTAATTTGCAGTAGTCATGTTTGGAAAATTGAAAAGAAAGCTATGATATGTGAAGTCATTCTTTGGGACTCTTGAGTAGTTGTAATAGGAATGAGAATAAACCTTCAAGGGAGGAGAGTACAATGACCTCAGTGTTTATCGGTGCCCCCTGGATTAATGGCACATCCAAACCACAGACAGCATGAGGGGAGGGGAGGTAGCTTAGTAAAGGCAAGGTCTTTAATGACATTGACTGAATGATGTTAAGTCACTGCATTAACCAGCCCCAGACCCTCTTTTGTGTAAATGACATCATTTTGTGAATATTGACGTGGTTCTTGTCACCAGTTCTGTATAATCAGAAATAAGTTGTCATTGCTGATTTTTTAAAAAAGTAAAGAAGACATAGATAGGTTCACTCAGAAAACTATACAAGGTATATGTAAGGGTCTAATAATACCATATGAAACATTTTAAAAGATTTTTTACTTTGATGTTGCTAAGCAGAATAAGCAGATTTGAGAAAGTCCTAATGTTCAACAAAGGTACCATAAATGGTAATATAACTTGTCTTTAGTGCTGGATTGACCTATCTTTAAAGGATTTGCAGAAAATATAATCAGAATTTGAGTTCCTGGGGGTAGCTGAAAGACTAGAAGGGCATGAGGTATAGAAAAAAAGGCAAAGCTCTTATTAAAGTATGCTAGAGAAAACTGTTTCAGGGAGTATTTCCAGTTGCAAGATTTGGTTTTTATGCAGGATGTCAAATAGCACTATTGGGATTGTTCTATTTCCTTTACAAAGGTAAGTGTTGTTTATTGAAACCTGGCCCAGTTTGGATATATGTGTGAAAGTAATATGTCTGTATACCACATGTTTGCGTCACAGTGTAAAATCTGTTTCTTACCGTGGATGGTGGTCAAAAAAAGTTTGAAAGTTTTTGTGTTAGAACACTATAAAATGGGCATTTAACTCTAGTATGGAGTGCTTCTAGTTAAGGTGGCAGACTGAGCCAATATAGAAGGCCCCCTTCTTGTTCCTAATGCATAGAAACATCAGATAAAATAACCAGAAGGAGGTGGTATTAATGGTGGTGTGGTAGGTTTAGAACACACAGCAGGGCTTTAAAGCAAGGAAACTCGGTGACAATAGACGAGGAAATTGACAGTACGTGGCTCTCAGGGAAAACTGGGCTAATAAGGTAGTTCCCCCCTTACCTGCAGTTTTGCTTTCTGCAGTTTCACTTAGTGTAGGTCAACCACAGTCTGAAAATATTAAATGGAAAATTCCAGAAATAAACAATTCCTAAGTTTTAAATTGCACACCATTCTGAGTAGCATGATGAAATCTTGTACTGTCTTGCTCCATCCCAACTGGGATGTGAATTTGCTGGGTGTGTCCATGCCGTAGACACTCCCTGTTAGTCACTTGGTAGCCATCTTGGTTATCAGGCTGTCATGGTATCTCAGTGTTTGTGTTCAAGTAACCCTTATTTTACTTAATAATGGCCCCAAAGTGCAAGGGTACTGATGCTGGCGATTTGGATATGCCAAAGAGAAGCCGTGAAGTGCTTCCTTTAAGTGAAAAGGTAGAAAGTTCTGGACTTAATGAAGATAAAACATATTATATAGAGAGTTTGGTCCTATACAAGGCTTTGGGCATCCACTGGGGGTCTTGAAACATATACCCCCTTGGATAAAAAGGGACTACTATATGTGGTTTAGAGACTTTAGTCTCCATATCAGAGTCAAGGTATGGGTTCCAGGCTATTGGTACTGGAACTAGGCTAACTTATGAAGCCTAGAAGGAGCAGTCCTTTCTGTGATCAGATTCTAGAAAATATCCTTCATCCCTTCCAGCCAAGGGAGAAAACTATTATTCTCAATAAATTAGAGATTGGAACGGCACTGTTAAAGTCATTACCCATAACCTAGTGCAGAAACACTAAGCCTAAAAACATATAAACTGACCCAGAGCCTGGCACGAACTACAGCTCCCAAAATGACCACACACACACACACCCACACCCACACACACACACACACACACACACACACACACACACCCCGCCACATATACAGGAGCCAACTGTCTCCAGAGGTCATTAACAGATGACCAGGGTTGGAAGGGAGCAGTTATACCCAAGAAACCAGAAGTCAAAAGTACTCTGAAAGGAATTTGTAAGTTAACGTTAAAAGGGACAAAGAATTTATAAGATAAGAGTAAAATATTACCCCAAAACAGCAGGTAAGTTTGAAAAAGAAATAAATAGAATTTTTAGTAATAAAATTAGTATCTGGGAAAAGAAATACAAATAATATAAACTAACCCTAGGAAAATCAAATTTTGGAATCTGGAATTTTAAGACTGGCTAAGAGAAGGTCAGATTTAAGACTAAAAGTAAATTTGAGACATGCTCTTTTGGAAATTTAATGCTAAAGATCTCATTCTGCCAAAAAATCTGCAGATCACAATCTTCCAGTGTATCTCAAACGGTCACTCTTTTAATCTAAAACTAGTCGTCCCTGCTTTGTCCCCTTGCTGTAGAATCACTACGTGGGAGAAAAACACAACTAATAGCTATTCCTCTTTTTATTTGTCACTCATAAGACTTCAAGGAAATCAAGCATGGCTTCGGCTCCTTATAGGGAAGGATGGATCCCCTTGGAATAATCTGTTCATATAAATTTGCAAAGTGAATACTGCGAAAGTCTTTACAGTTTAACTCTTTGGGAGTCTGCTGTCTTTACTGTTCCTTCTTCTCCTACCCCCCATGTAATTTGATATTCTGTGACAGTATCAGCATCATTATTTTGGTCACTAGCAGTTGGATGGCTTTCTTTTGATATTTGCTATCATTTGTACATGGAGATTTTATTCAGTCACTTTGACAGAATGTGCTTGGAATTGTTTTTTAGTAGTGCTACTGCGCTCAACTTTAATTTTCTATATCCCTCATGTGCCAGTAGCATACATTTTTGAGATGACTAGCTACAGTTTGGGATATGGTTTGTAGCAAGAGAATAGATATTTTTCTGCAAAAGGTAACTGGTCCCTATGGGGTTCAAACTTGTGATCTTGGCCTCATTATCACACTTTTGTAACCGTAAGACCTAATAGATACATTACATGTATTTCAGTCTATAATCTTGAAATTGAGTTGTATTTTTTAATTACCCAAGGCTTATTTCAAATATATAATTGAAAATCATTTGGGGACATTTCTCACTTTTGTTTGATAGTAAAAGTCACAAAAGTAAAGCAGACAGCCAAAGAACCTAACTCACTTTTCATCTTCCCTGTGTTTTCTATGACAGTGAAAGTCACAAAAGTGAAGCTTGCAGGCAAAGAGCCTAACTCACTTTACGGAGAGTGTGACGGTACCTTTTTCTTTTAGTGAGGCTATAGCAGGTCTGATGTCAGTCACTTTAGAGACCTTTAGACCTCAGTGCTCATTTACTGCTAAAATGTACCAGCTCTGCTTCTGCATTATGAAGATCATCTGTCAACACTTTGAGATATTCTCCTTTGTTATTAAGCTTGTGATGCTCTACACTGTCAGGTTTTTTGCCAATTATAGTTAAGGTACAATGGTGTATTCACCAGATCAAAGTCTCACATTGGCAGTAGAGGAATGATTTGTAAGTCTTTATTCATCTGAATTGTACAATAGAACACCTGAGGAATGCAAATAATCCCTGTAAGGACTCTGCAGGAAAGGCTGTTAAAATGACAGGGTTGAACTATTGTTATTCTGAATTGATGTTTTAGCCAAAGTAATTATTTCTTATCTTGTTGTTTCATAACAGTTCTAGTTTTATTAGTTACATTGACTATATTTATGAAACAAAGTGTATATGATATTTTTATATTGTCCTTTTACATGGACTTGTTTTATTTCACTTTTATTGAATTTGTATTTGGTATGTGATCTGCTTTTTAAATTACGTATTTGATTCTAACTTGTATAATAAAAGTATGTTATTATTACAAAACCACTGATGATAATATTTTAATATAGAGTTTTGTGTGAATATAGAGTAGTGTGTAAGTCTATGAAGTAACCTAGAACCCCATTGTGTTGTTATAGGCAGAAGTACCAATTTAAATCCCCTGCCTTTTTTTTTTTTTTTTTGCCTGTCCTTTATAATTTTGGATAAGAAAATATCCAGTTTGAATTGTGTTTAAAGGCTATCTGCTTTATTACAAAACAAATATTAGGGGTTGGTCCATTTTTTTAGGATAGGAACAAAGGAAAAAATATTATGAAGATTAAAAACCACTAATAACATATTAAATGACTAGTTACTTTTATATAACAAACATGTACAAACTGTTGTGTGAATTTTTCATTCCTTTCTCCCATCCTGAATCCTGCTAAGTGGGCCATGCTCTTAATTTTCTGATAACTGTGATCCTCTGCCATTGTCTTTGATAGCTGAGTTTTGAAGGATTTGTGATTTAGTTCTTATTTTTCTTTTCCCCTAAAGTGGCATTTACATTGATTATTTAAAAGATTCTGCTACAGTATTTTTCCATAATAACTATTAAAACCTTCATCTAAATATAGGAGGCTAGTGGAATTATGTAAGACTATGGTATACATTAAAATTTTTAATATAAATTTTGAGGGAATCTATAGTCAGTCCATTACTAAACTCAGTTCCAGAATTGTAGGAGTATATGCTATGATTATCTGAGAGTGACAATTAGTAATAGTAACTACTGCTAATTATCTGTTTACTGTTTACAGGCATTCTTTCTTTTTCTAGGTTCTTTATGATATGTACTATTATTATCTCCGTTTTTACAAATGAGGAAACTGAGGCTTAGAAAGATTCAGTAACCTGCCCAGGAATAAAAAGCTGGGAAAGTGGTAGGATCTGAACCTAGTTAATGCATTAACTACACTCATTTCATTTATGTTCTAATCACTACCTTGCCAAAATATTCCATGCTTTAGAAGAAAAAAAAAAAACAAAGGCTCAATAATGTCCCCAAGAACTAGTACAGTTTCCTAAGTGATTCGGCTTTCCAAATCTTTTGTGATTAAAGGAATTTGTTTCCTCTGCAGTTCTATTATTTATGTTCCTACAGAAGTCAGATTCATAAGAACAGTGTGTACACAATCAACTATATTTGTAAATCTGTATTTCTGCACATGTTTATTTTGATTAGCAAAAATCCCCCTCAAAACCACCGATAACTGTTAAGTTCTGTTAGTCTAAGAAGTAACTAAACCCGTCATATACTTATCTGTATAGAACGAATTCTTTGTCAGGGACTATTCAAAATTAGCTGGCATTTTTAGGTGTGATTCCTGTACAAACAGAACTTTATATTTTCTCTCGTTTAAAATCTGCTTTGTTAAAATAAGGAAAATAAGAAACTATAAAATTGAGGCTTTACTCAAGGGTACAGGTGTTAATGCTGAACAATTTTAGTACAACTAAAAAAGTTTTAAAATATTTGTACAATAGTTCCCATAGATAACGTGCTAAAGTAAAAGTAGGTTACAGTAAAATATTATGGCTTATACCTGAAGCAGTCGCTGCCTGTTAATGCCTTGACCTTGGAAAGCTATACACAAAAAGATGGCATCATAAAACCGTGCAATTCTTATGAATATGTATGTGCTACTTGATAATAATGAATGTGGTACAGTCATGCATGCACTACAAGATAATGTTGTGGCCTTTTTTGTCTACAGGTTGATAAAAATTAAAGAGTGGGTGGACAAGTATGACCCAGGTGCCTTGGTCATTCCTTTTAGTGGGGCCTTGGAACTCAAGTTGCAAGAATTGAGTGCTGAGGAGAGACAGAAGTATCTGGAAGCGAACATGACACAAAGGTTAATTAGCATTCATTTTCCCTACACTTTATTATCAACTATTTCCTTGCAGTAATTTAATTGCTTGCGCTGATAGAATAATAAATGACAGAGTAATTACCATTATAAAGAGGGAATCTTCTCCTTTCTTTACCATGAGACAGAGTGAAAAGATTTATTTTAAATTAAGTTTTTAACTGTCATCTGTCATCTCCGTACAGTGTTTTAATTATAACATAGGTATTAGTTATGTATATTTTTGAGGAGGAATGATCGCCAAAACTCTTTCGTCATGTTCAGTGGGGGAGGGGAAAGGGTGAATCAGTTGCCGTAATTTTTTCTGAGTAACAGTAATATATTGTTTGAATGTTGGATTTCAATCAAATAATTTTGCTTTCATGACCCAGGTCCTGGAAATAATTAATATTGGATGAAAATAGTCATAAGATGAGTAGGTCTGATTTTTAATTTTTTTAATAGTAAACAATTAAAAATGATATCTTTAGGCTAATGCAATTAAAACCAGTTTTAGAAAGGATGTTTTCAGAAATAGTTACTTGCTTTCTGACCTCTTCAAGTGTATTATGAATGACGAATGGTCATTTACTAATATCTTTTAACATTTTCTGCTTGAAATGAATAATTTTAGCTCTATACCAATTTCTGGCACAATCAACTTATGTGTTGAGTGAATTTGTTTCATTTTATTTCAGTGCTTTGCCAAAGATCATTAAGGCTGGGTTTGCAGCACTCCAACTAGAATACTTTTTCACTGCAGGCCCAGATGAAGTACGTGCATGGACCATCAGGGTAAGATTCATACTTATTCATCAGCTATATCCAGTTCCACACTATTGAATTCAGATTGATATCACTGACTTTGAAGTTTGTCATGGTGGCGGTTAGCTAGTCATTACAGATGAGGTTTTTGTCCAGGATAACTTTAATTATTTGTGAGCTGCTGAACAGTGAAAGTGGAGCGGCATTGATTGAGGCAGGTAACAATTGATTCTGCCTATTACATAGTCTGAATTTCTTCATCCTGTAGAATCTGTCTACCCTCCTCCTGTGGTCAGAGATAAGACGCACCAGTATTGTGCTTGCTTAATCTGTGTGACCGGGTTTGTCTGCAGTGAAATTGATGTTGCTTTTCATTTTGTATTCGCTAAGTTTGTTTGGGTTGCGGGTGGTTCTTTCCTCCTTTGCTTTGCTCGGATTACATTTTCAGCAATAAAAGCAATATGACATCATTATGCTCTTCATAGATATACAGGCTCAAAAAGCTAAACTCAATGTGTAATAATTCATGCTTTTTTATTTGAATTCATAGAAGTAATGTTTATTTTTGGTGTTATATGTCCAATCTTCTTTAAAAATATGATATGTATTTTAAATATTGTATACTGAATACAGCCAGAGAGAATGACTAATTTATTCCCAGAGGACAATAGAAACTGAACTATAATGGTTTGCTTTAAAATGTAAATATATTGTAATATAGTAGTGACTATTGAAAAATATTTTGAAATATATTTACTCATAATAGTGTGTTAAAGAATACAAAAATAATACCAGAACTTTTAGAAATACTGTGTTTTACTTAGTCTTTTATTATGCTTTTTTAAATATATGCTACATGATAAATTTTAGTGCTGCTTTGATTTCTATTTTCAGTGACTGTTATAATTTATTGTTACATTTATTTTGATTTAATATGGATAAAAACATGGAGGCAGTTCAATGTAATATTAAATGCCTTGTGCGAATGTGAGATTCACTTTTATCTCCTCTCCCCTTTGTAAAAAAAAATATTTGATTGACTTCTAACCAAGGTCCTTTTATATAGATTTAAAAAATAATGTCAAAGCAAATTCAACTTGGTAAACAAATTGTCAGGGTTTATTTTTACTATATATTTTAAAGATGTATTTTAAAGCCTTAAAACTTTCAAACTTAAGTATGTGAGGCAGGAAAGATAGCATACTCTGGGCTTAAAAATGTGAAAGCTGGCTTATCTTAAGACTGATTGTAAGTATCCATGATTTAATGTGCTCAGATATTTAGTCAGGTAAGCATCAGTGAGTAGCCATATTAACCCAATACATCTTTTATTGTAAAAACTGTGCTTTCTAGTGTCAGACTCCTTATCACTTTAACATGCTTTATTAAGCAGCTTTTAGGTCACTGTTAATTCTCAAATTTCTTTCCATGGCTCTGTGTGTGTGTGTGTGTGTGTGGAATGTATGTCCTTGTAATTTAATATATGGAGTAATTATAAGACATTTCTCTTCCTATATAAACTTGAATTTCCTTCATGATGGTTAGAGGCAGAGTATATTATGCACAATGTTCAAAAATTATATTAAAATTTTTTGAGAATTTCACGATTATTTGCTGAACATAGATTATATGATTTGTTGGAAATGCCTTTAAAATCTCCATTTATATATTGATTTTTATATGTTCTTTAGATGAGCTGAAATTTTGAGGGCTTTTTTATCTTTTTAAAACCTTTGATAATTCAGCTTGAAAGTTACTTAAAAATCTTTATTTTTTTCCACTGTGAAGGATAGAAAATCGAAATGAAACCTACACCAAAACCAGACCACTGCATCTAAATCAATAAAACTGTGGATGACTTAGGAAAAACAAAGCTACACTTCTTTAATATCTACTGATCTATCTGTGCTAAATCTTCTGCACAGATAGTACCCAGTGTTGAAAATGTACTAATTGTATACCTGACATCTTAACTGATAGTAAACTAAGTTTTAGTTGAGTCCAACTGTAGATCAGAGAAAAGAAACTCTGTGTTTACAATCAATCATCTTAAATGCAATTAGTTTTCTCTGGTCTTTCTTTTCAAAGAAAGGGACGAAGGCTCCTCAGGCTGCAGGAAAGATTCACACAGATTTTGAAAAGGGATTCATTATGGCTGAAGTAATGAAATATGAAGATTTTAAAGAGGAAGGTTCTGAAAATGCAGTCAAGGTAAATTATCTTTTATTTTCATATTTCACAGTTTTTCCACTGATGTGAAGATAATCGTGATAAAAGTGAATGATAATTGTATTTTAAACTGTGTAGCCAAAAAAAAAAAAAAAAAACCAAGATTATCAGGGCTTAGTGTTACTATCAACTGATTTAAGAGCTATAGATGTTTATATGTGTTTAGATCATTTAAAAAATGTGTGAATTATTGTCAGTATTTTTGTGTTTTTTTCTATAATTGAAAATAAAAATAAACTAGTTTTAAGTAATTGTAAATAATTTCAAAGAATTTGTTCACTGATGGCCAGTGAAAAATTATACTTATTACATTTGAATATCTGAAGTAGCATTAATATATACCTCTGATTACAAAGGGATAGAAACTTAGTTAAATTAAAACTGTTCTTGCTAAAACTTAATGGTTTTAGCTTTTTTTTTTGGTTTGTGAATTGGGAATTTGATTTGCTTTCCCAACACTAGAGGGCAGGTCCAAAATTGTGCTTTATTGTAGCTAATAAGTATAATTTGATTTGTAGACGCTAATAGTGAAGCAGTGTTATACATGAGTAGCAAATGATTTTTTTAAATGTAAATGCTGTTGCAAAATTAATTTTGTTTGGCTTATTAGATTTTACTTAGAGAAGTCTAGTAATCTCTAACGGATAGATAGGTCAGCGATTAAACTGATATTGTAGGAAGGCTATTTTGTTATTAAAATATTTGAAGACTACCATAGAAAATGTTATGAAATTTAAAGTGGACTCTCTTGAATTTACTATTTCATAATTTTAAGGGAATACAAAAAAGTTTATTTCAAGTTTAGTTTATTGTTATTGGTGTCACTGAACAGTATAACTTTAATAGAACTTTTGGAACCCAAGGAAGAGGAGGGGGAAAAATCTTGGTATAATTGGTTCAGTGTTCAATGAGAGCCATTTTGTTGTTTAAAAAGAGTAGAAGTTGCAGTTTATAATTAAACAAAGCCATTAAATTTTCAATGGTGTCATCTGTGTAGGTATAGATAGGTATGCAAATATTGAGATTGAACTTTGTCAGGAATACTAATTAGACATTTAAAAATCTCAGATGCTACATCGTGTTGGCATATATATTTTTTCATACAGTGAAGAAGAATCAGGATATTTTCTATTACTAGAATTTAGAGATCAGATGTGCCTTTTTTATACTATTACATAAGCCTATTTTATCAATCCTTAGTAGATTCTATGCTGTAATAAACTTGAAAGATACATGAATTTTGAATACTTCCTTTAACAATTCAGAGAAACTTTATAATATACAGTAAAATAATATCTCCTGCTTGTAAGAATATTTAACACTAACTGGGAGCTCTTATACTATAAATTGGAAAAGATTGACTCTGGTTTTTCAACATAGAATACCAGTAAATATTTTATGTGGTTTTAACCTCCAAAACTAACATTTCAAAATTGGAACTCTAAGTAAAATGAAGCATTTATGAATTGCTTTATGCTCCTTTATTCAACAAATGTTTACTTGCGTATTGTCAAGTAAGTTTTGAGAGCAAGATTTTGTATATGTGTATGTATGTATACGTATTTCTAACACCAGTGCAGCATAACTAATTTAATGCCAGTGCTGTGAACTATATACTGAATAGCTCTGTGTGGGCTTTGTAGTCTACAGGGATATCACATTATTAGCAATCATATCTGCTTAGGCAAAGCTGGCTTCTACAGATGGCTGCTTTCAAGTGCAAATGAACTGGTTAGACGTGTCTTGTTTAATACATACTCAAGATTCACAAATGGGTATTGATTTTTTTTTCAAACAGTATTTCTGATAGCAGTGGAAATAGATTAAATGGTCTCTAGAGAATTTAAAGGAACACTGTCACTTTTAATTAATAGTAAACTTGAGTGGTAACAAAGTATATAAACTTACATTAATATGTCATGTCAATATGTATTTGATTTAGATTGTCTACATAGTTTTATAACTGAGCTTTAGATTCTGGAAATAAGTAGCATATGGCCTTCAATATACCATATCTTTATAAAAATCATGTGAAAAAAATATATATATGCCTTTTAGAATGGTAGAGTACCCTGACTTTTTAAAAATAAGCTTTATATATTCTTCATATAGTCACATTCTATTAAAATCTAGACGATTTTGTATGTAGTCTAGATAATTGAAAATGTGCTTCCTGGGACTCTGTGATTCTGGTTTGTTGATTTTTACCTCAGATGTATGATCTTTCTTAGTGTTTTTGTTACTGATTAGTATAATTTCACTTGACTTTGAACATTCTTATCAATATCTTCAAAGGGAAGTACTAATCCTGTTGGGCAAAGGTTTCATGTTCTCAGTAAATCCTAACAGAAGGGAAATAACTTTTAAGAATTTTTTCCAAAAGATCCTCACGTCCTCACGGTTAAGTAGTCGATGGCAGGTCACGTGGGACCATGCCAGCTGTGTGCGGTGCTATGCATGGGTTCTGAAGAGCCTCTTGTGCTTAGGGTGAAGTTCATGCCATGGGGTGAAGCTGGTTTTCCGGAACTGCTGCTTGTTTGTATTAAAATTACCAGCAGATTGCATGTCTGGATCTGCATGCCAGCAGGTAGAATCAGTTGCTTTGCCGACTGATTTACAAGTGGAAAAAGTATCTGTCTTTGCAATTCCAACCTGTTAGAGTCTGCTTCTAACTAGGGCCATTAGTCAGTAAACTTCCTGATGAATTCTGGTACACACTTCTATGTATAGTCATTGTCAAGAATAAATAAAAAACTACAAGGAAATAGTTCAAAATCTGTACACTGCCATTGATAACAAACTAACTTTTTGGTATCACCAGTGTCACCAAAGAATTTCTTTAAGCAAATAAAGCAACTTTTAACTAGTTATATAGTCTTTTTTTTCTTGCATTCTGCCTGGTTTGATCTGTTTTGTTACAGTGACTTGCTAGATGTTTGCAGACACATCAGAAATGTACCCTAAACAGCATGTAATGAAACTTAATGATATCGGTATAATTACATTTATATACCAACAATTTAGCGGAGAATACATTATGATTATGTATATATGAAAAATCTAATTCTTCCCAAATTAAGAATACTTTGCTTTTCTCCAAGTCTAGTTTTGAACTTGTTTGCCTTCCTATATTTCATTTTTCTTTTCTTTTCTTTTTTCTTCTTATGACCCAAGTAGCATAATACTTTTTGCATCTGCTCCTACCATTTACCCTATGTATTTAGTTGTGAAATAATAACCCATTTCCTCTATATTTCTTATTCACAGGCTGCTGGAAAGTACAGACAACAAGGCAGAAATTATATTGTTGAAGATGGAGATATTATCTTCTTCAAATTTAATACACCTCAACAACCAAAGAAGAAATAGATTTTAGTTATTGCCCAGAAAAATGTACAACTTCCAAACGGCATATAATTTTTTTAAATTAAAATTTCTGAAAACTGAAGGGACAAATAAAGTTGGAGAGATGGGAATCTTCTACAAACAAATTATTTTTGTTTTAAAATTAAAATATTGTGTACCTCCAATGAAATGCAAGTTCACTAAATGTGAACAGCTTTGCTTTTCATGTGATTAAGACCCTACTCCAAATTGTAGAAGCTTTTCAGGAACCATATTACTCTCATGATACTTCATTAATCTCCATCATGTATGCCAAGCCTGACACATTTGACAGTGAGGACAATGTGGCTTGCTCCTTTTTGAATCTACAGATAATGCATGTTTTACAGTACTCCAGATGTCTACACTCAATAAAACATTTGACAAAACCAGCCTTGGTGTGTTTGGGGATGTCTGTATTGACTGACTGTGGTGTGCTGAATGCGATACGGCACCTGGTGGTTGCTGATTACAGAATTTTAAGGCGTGTGTGTGACACAGTAACTGGCAGTGTGGGGCAGCTGCAATTGTGTCTGAAAAGTGAGTCTTTCCATGGGAATCAGAAGAATAGAATACCAGGGATTTGTCTCAAAAAAAGTTAATTAATTTGTAGACAGACATTTATGGAAAGATGATAGCAATGATATCACCAAGAATGTAACATAGGTGACTCTGACCAGAAAGAAAAATATTCTGTTTCAAAAATTAGGGAATTTTGTTTGTTATTGTTGTTTTGACCATATTGAAGAGAGTATTCATTTTTAATTTTTCCTTTGAAATTATTAAATTATGAAAATTAACCCATTGATATCTGATGGGTTATGCTTTTGCTTTCAATTCAGCAGTCCATGTAAAAGTTCATATGCTGATGCTGAAATTACTAAGATCAGACAGTGAAAATTTAAAAACTTCTTTCATATTTGCTATTAAAATATTTTGGACCTGTTAAATTTTAGTATGTTTAAGTTAAGCACTTTTAAAAATTGTAGCAGAAAATTCTGAAAGAAAAAATAAGGATAAATTAGGTATTAGGAGATCATTTGCCCCTGACCCTTCTTCCCTTATGGTGGTAGTCTTGGCGTCCTCTCATCCCTGAGTCCCCCTTTCTCTCCTGTGTTTCCGCTCCAGGGAGACCTGTTGTCCCCCTTCTTTGCCCTTTTTCACTCCTTTGTGATCATAGGACCATTCCAGTGGGATGCAGATTCATACCCAGCTGGCCTTCGCCTCTACTGTATTACTTTGTCACGTTAAAGATGCGGAAGTGTTAAGGAAACACACATAATATTGAATTTGTAGCACAGAAGACAAGAGGTGATTTTTAAAGGAGATTGGCTATACTTAGGAAAGGATATTTAAAGAGGAATGAGTTTGAGTCATGAATATAACTTAGAAGCACTCTAATATTTTTTTTTAGTGTCAAGTAATGATCTTTTGCTGACATAAAAATGAGTAAACTACAGCAGAGAAATAAGAAAAATAAAAACTAAGTGAAGGGTTTTAAAAGAAAGAAGACAAATGAAACTAAGTTACAGGTATAGTTGAGGAGGTTTGTTGTGAAAAATTCTTGTTACATGTATTTCTGTGTTAGTGAGGTATAGATTAGTGGATTGTTAAGGATTTCAGCAGTGTTAGAAGAAATCAGATTATCTTGCTTCTGAGTCCTCTCCCAAGTAAATAGCATAGACTTCTTAAAGAAGTTTGAAATCTCTTAAAAGAGACTGTAAGTTTTGTTTTCTACAAAAATAGAGAATTCTAAGAACTGTTACATATAGATAACCAGCTATATACCTAGTATCTAAATGTTTTTCCCTCCTTTAATATTGGTGATAGTTGATGTGTTTTTAGGATTACAAGTAAATATTTTTGTACCTATCTGTAGATTCATCTTAATCAAATTTGTAGTTAAAAGTTTTGATTTGTATCCAAAGCTCATGATAGCATTTAGTTGAGTTTCATCACATTGCCTTCATAACCTGCACTTTGGCGTGGCGCAGATCAGAACCGGCTCTCCCAAAGAAGCACGCTTTTCTTCACTTACTCAGTTTCCAGTGAAGCCTCTGTTCACGCATCATTTGCCGGCTCTATTTGAGAATTAAGTCCTCTTACTCATGATTAATCAATGCTGCTGTATTAGAATTTCAGATTGATGTTTATCTCTAGTTGTCTCTGTATAATGTTCTCAAAGCTCCTTTGTAACAACTCTGTCTCCTCTCATTCAGAGTCAGAGAAAAATCCCTTCTTTTCCTGCTTGTTATATTTTTCTGATGGGTTTATTTAAATTTACTTAATGCACTTTGTATTTTACCAGAGACTTGGGAAATGTTGGCTGTTTCTAATGGCAAACTGCTTTAGCTGGGAAAATTGATCTCAATTTATTTTTAAGCTGATAAAAATATACTATGGTGATAGAATAAAAGAGGTAGGTTTGACTTTTGAGTGACTTTTTTGTCCCCTAACTGGTTTGAGGTCCCTTATAAAAACTAACAGTTCTTGAATAGTGTTCATGGTCTGTGAATACCCCAAACCATTTGTAAATTAGTATCTCAGTGAAAAGCCTCGTGTTGCAAATAGGAAATATAAAAAAGAGGGAACGCACTTGACCACCCAGGCAGCACTTCATAGAGTTCTTCAACCACACATATGATCCAGTCCTTGGCTTTGGAGGTCTAGGGACTAATTTATTTATTTACTTTTTTAAGCTCAGTGATGCTGTGTGTGTAACACTTTGCAAACTTCTAAGTATCTAATTTATAAATTAGAATACCTTAGATTCTTCGTGTGTATAATGAAGATAATGCTAATGTATAGATTAAATGGCCAAGTATGAAAAGACCGAGGAGAGTTCCAGATATAAGCCACTCAATAAATGCCAATTCCTGTATAGTTCCCTTTAACATCACCTAAAAGTAAGCACCAATCTATGTATTACACACAAGAAAATTGCAGAGCATGTTTTTCTGTTACTTTACGTATCCTGCAGAAGAAATGTTTAAATTTTTTAATGTTGCTAAAGAATACTCTAAATGCGTGCCAGGCTTGGTGGTGTGTGCCTCTATGCTTGTAATCCCAGCTACTTGCGAGGCTATGGTGGGAGGATCACTTGAGTCTGGGAGTTCAAGACCAGCCTGGGCGATATAGTGAGACCCCCATCTCAAAAAAAATTCTGAATGAGAAAATTTAGGGATTGAGTGATAAATGTTGACATTTTGCTAATAACATGCCAGGACTTCATGTAAATCATTGAATTTTCCAACAGAAAATGTCATTGGAAAGTATCTCGCTATTCTGTTACTGAGAAGCAGAAAGATTAAGTAGCTTACCTGAGATCACACAGCTAGATTAAGTAATGTTAACCAGAATGACAAGTCATGAAATAATAGGCAGTGTTTTAAAAATTTATGAATTATTTGTAAGTTGGAATTAATTGTCTGACAGAAACTTATGATTACACTTTCAGAATAGCCACAAAATTCTATTCAACACAATGTTACCAAAATACCACAGGGGGTCTTGGACTCCCAAGAAAGAAGAGACAAAGAAAGGGTAATGAAGTCCAAAGATCTCAGTTTTACAATTGGTAATCTCGCCACAGCCTACTTCTTCAGTTTTCTCTCCCATTATTCATTTTCTTGTATACATACAGAGAAATTAAATTTCTTAACCAAAATTGCATTGCTAATTATTTCCTCTGTCAAAAAAAAAAGATTCCATAATTCTAAAACCAGCGTAGTATAGCATTATTTGCATTGAATGACCCGTGTTGGCCTTAATGAATGTAAAGGTTGAGAGAGTAGAATGAAAATCCCATCAGCCTTGGTCAGATAAACTTGAAATTTTTCAGCAATTCACGATTGTCCTGTTTAAAAAAAAATTTTTTTTAAGCTAGATTTTGTGAACCAAATTTTCCCATTAAGTCCAGGCACCATGGTATACCTATGAGCAATTTCTTTAAAAAATAAATGATTAAGGATAAGTAGAAATGAGAAACCAAACATCCTTTTGATTCTCTTATTTTTTTTTCACCTATTCTCTCTTCTCCAAATTATTAGGACCATAAGAATCATAAAGGAGTATTCATTGTAAAGAAATGAGAATATCGAGTCTTCATAAATTGTATATGTACATTAAAATTTTAAAGATGTTGGTTAGAGATGATATCAATATATAAACTGCATATGAAAAATTTGTTAATGCTTAAAATGACCACATTTCACAACTGCACAGGACATATTTCAGAAACTATGGTAAAAGACTGGTTCCCAAAGATGAGAAGGCAAATTGTTTTCTATGATCCAAAGAATGAAATCCATAGCATCTATAATAAGATTCAATTGTAATAGCAAAAACAATTGGAAACAATTTAAATATCCATCAATATAGGAAAATGGTGAAATGAATTATAATACAGCCATACAAAGGGATATTATCAGCCATTAGAGGAATAAAGGACATCTTATATGAGCTGACAAAGATTTTTTATTCGTACTGCCTTGTGAAAAAGTAAGTTGCAGAACAATGTGTAGAGTATAACCCCAGAGGTAACTTCTGTTAACTGGTATCTATCCTTCTGAATAGTTATCAATATGTTTACGTATCTATGTCAATTTTTACATAAATTGGATCATTCTATACATATTGTTACATAATTTTCACTTGCAGAACTGAATTAAAGATTTTAAGGCAATGTAAAACTGCATCTAGAATTACATCATATTTAAGAACTTACATTTATTCATTTTAGTCAAAACTTAAGTAAAAAGGATGCAGCCATCAAAGCAAGTGTGGCAGGAGCATCTCAGGCAGAAGGAGCAGCAATCAGAGGCTGTGAGGCAGCAAAGAGCCTGGCGTCTGGAGGAGCAGACAGGAGGCGGCGGAGGCTGAAGTGCAGTGAGTGAAGGGGCTTTATGCCGGGCCTCGTCTGCACCATAAAGAGCTTGGATTTTATTCTAACCTAAATGGGCAGCCATTGGAGGGTTTTAAACAAGAGACCATACAATCTGACGTGTTTTGAAAGGTCACCTGGTTTCCTGACCCCTCTGCCACCTTACCCACTGCAACAGACTTTTGTCCCTGTCCAGGGCAGCGCTGGCCAATAGAAATAGAATGGGGGCCATGTATGTAATTCAAACCTTTCTAGCAGTGACATTTTTAAAAAAAAGTATCTTGATGTTTTTTATTTAACCCAATATATCCAAAATTTTAACATTTTGACATGTAATCAACCTAAAAATTACCAAAATGTTTTGATTCTTTTCTTTGATACTAAGTCCTCAAAATCCAGAGTGTATTTTAGGTGGATAGCACGTTTCAATTCAAACTGGCCACAGCTGGTGCTCAATAGCTACTCTTGGCTCGTGGCCACTGTACTGGGCAGTGCAGGGCCAGGGCTTTACCTTTCTCTTAAGAGATTTAACCGGAAGCCTCATTCCCATCTGACTTCAACATCTCATAAAAAACCCACTGTTCTCAGACTGGTTGTGTTTTCAAGGCTGAGTGTAAAAAGTGTATGATAAGTCTTCATTTCTGTTTTTGTTTTTTGGTTTTTTTTAAGAAAAAGAGGAGGGGCTTCACTCTGTAGAGGAGGGCAAGAAGGAGACCAGTTGTAGTACCAATGAGATTGGCTCTTGACTTGAACTAAGTGGAAATAGAAAGATGCAACCTGGTTTGCTCTGCTTGCTGGAGAAGAATTGAGGAAACATACTGATAGGTCGGATGCAAGTTGGGAAGGATAGAAAAAGAATGACTTCTAGGTTTTTAGCCTGAGCAATTGGATGCATGAAGATGCCATTTACTGAGATGGGAAAGACTGGGGGTCATGCTGGTATGGAATGTGTCTGGAGGTGGAAGTCAAGAATCTGTTTTGAATGTAGACGACGCTACCTGACTTCGAGACTTACTGTTATATAAAGGTACATTAATCAAGACAGTGTGATTATGATGAAAGAACAGACAAAAAGATCAATGAAACAAAATGGAGAGCCTAGGAAAAGACCCACACAAATATAGTCAACCGATTTTTGACAAAGGAGCAAAGGCAATACAATGGAGCAAAGAGAGTCTCTTCAACAAATGGTGCTGGAACATCTGGACATTTACATGCAGAAAATAATCTAGACACAGACCTTATACCCTTTGCAAAAATTAGAATGAATCATAAACCTAAATGTAAAACACAAAACTATAAAACTCTGAGAAGATAACATGGGAGAAAACCCAGATGACCTTGAGTTTGATAAGGACTTTTTAGATATAACACCAAAGGCATGATCCATGAGAGAAAGAATTGATAAGCTGAACTGCATTAATATTAAAAACTTCTGTGTGAAAGATACCATTAAGAGAATGAGAAGACAAGCCAGAGACTGGGAAAAAATATTTGCAAAAGACATATCTGATAAAGGTCTTGGACTGTTATCCAAAATATACAAAGAACTCTTAAAACTCTACAATAAAAAAATGAACAACCCAGTTAAGAAATGTTTTGAATGTAGGTTCAAGATGGCCATTAAACACCCCTGGGTAGATGTCCAGTTGACCACTACTAAATACATGTGTCTGACGCTCAGAGGAAAGTTTGAGGAAGGAGGTATATAAATTTAGACTCATTCCCATGTGCAAGGTATTTAAAACCTGGGGACCAGAGTAGATCAACTAGATGAGAGAATAGAAGTGGAGAGGCCCAGGGATGAGCCTGGTGCCGAGGATGAGAGAAGCAGGAGGGCCAGTGAGATAGACAGAGACAAGCAGCTGCTGAGGGAGGAAAAAAACCAAGAGAGGATGATGTCAGAGCAGACAGGAGAAGACAGTTTCAAGAAGAGAGCAAATGGCCGGGCATGGTGGCTCATGCCTGTAGTCCTGACACTCTGGGAGACCGAGACGGGAGGACTACTTGAAGTCAGGAGTTCAAGACCAGCCTGAGCAAGAACGAGACCCCGTCTCTACTAAAAGTAGTGAAAATTAGCCGCCTGCGGTCCCAGCTACTCAGGAGGCTGAGGCAAGAGGATTGCTTGGGTCCAGGAGTTCGAGGTTGCAGAGAGCTAGGCTGATGCCACTGCACTCTAGCCTGGGCAACAGAGTGAGACTCTGTCTCAGAAAAAGGGAAAAAAGAAGACAGCAAATGCTGCTGAACAGCTGAAAAAAAAAATGGAGACAAAGTTATGCTATTTGACAAGTTCCGTTTCATTTGAAAGTAAGCCCAGATTACTCTTTTGAGAAGTTTTGCCATAAAGGGGACAAGAAAAATGGGGGAGAGGCTGGAGGGAGATGTGAGGCAAAGGGGTTTTTGGTTGGTTGGTTTTGGTTTTTTTGAATAGCAATGGGAAATGCTAGAGCAAGTTGGATGTTGATAGGTTCCTGAGAGGAGGAGAGTGTAAGGCTGGTGAGGCCAGAGGAAAAGGGCTGACAGAAGAAACACAGTCCTTGAGATGCTCCCAGGGGATGAGACCTGGAACACAGGCAGAGGGACTGGCCTTTGGTAGATGCGGGGATGCGTCCTCCCCTGGAACAGAAGGGAAGACGTAGGGAGATGCGCAGCTTCCGTGTTCTCAGTGAGTGTGAGTCGAAGCCATCAGCAGAGGGGCTGTGCAAAGAGTGGGTTTGAAGGGAAAGCAGAAGCTTCTACACAGCCCTCTTCAACTTGTCCTTGCTGTTTTTTTGTTTTTTGAACCTAGATTCTAGGAGCTGACACAGAATCCTGGAGACCCCCGTCATTAACCCTTTAGTTATTGGGTGTGGGGAGCTGGAGGAGCCCCTGACTCAACCTTTTCTCTGTTACTTCCGAAGGATTGCATCGTGTATTGAGCAGAACACGCGACAAGTACCTCCCGGCCAAGCGTCAGTCCTGGGAGAGTGAGTACCTCTGACCCCTCCTGCTCCTGTTCTTTACTTTGCTCCAGGGAATTAAAAATACTGGGGTTTAAGGCAATCTCTCATTAGGCTCTGCCTTTTGTGTGTCCATGTTTGTGGTAGGATTCCTTGGTTCTTGCTCTCAAGAGGCCTGCCAAATCTGAGCAGTTTACCTGTTTCCAACAACTACCCTTCAAAAAAGCTTGCGTCCCTTGACTAGAGTCTCGCGGTCCCTGCTGCTGACATCAGTGATATGAATGGGGGTGGGGGAGCGATGTGTACAGTTCATAGCCTTTCGTTGCCGATCCTTTGAAATCCCATGAAAATGCAGACAAGAGACCACCTCTTGAACTTTTGAGGCTCTCGCCTGAGTGGATTAACTAACCCTATTTACTAATATCTCTCTTCTCCCACTGAGGACCCTCGTCTTTAGAATTCAGTGTTCTTTTTGCTTCAAACAAAGCCTCCAGTTTGCTGCTCTTCTGATCGCAGCGTGAGAGCAAGCTTATTTGCTCTGGTCAGATGTTGTGTGTAAGTGATTTCAGTCATTTGCCTCATTGTATTTGTGTCGTTTGGGGGTGAATTCCAGGAACCTTGGGGCATCATTTCTTTTTTACTTGAAAATAGATTCAATGAAAAACTGTATTTCTAGGGAATAGAATATATTTGGCCAAGTTTTATTTCCAAGGAAGGAGCCTATCCTGTGGCTCAACTCCTACAAAGCTACATAGGATATCTGGTTTGACTGAGGTCTTTATCCAATTTAAACAATATAACAAATGAAAGATGTATTTACTTGTTTTGCATCCTTTGTTTAGTAATGACCAACTCAAGCATTGGGACCAGTGTCCCACCCTTCACCTGTGAATATTTCCAAATATCCCAAACACTGTTGATTGTTTACCCATAACCATGTCGCATACCTGCCACACCCCCCTTTTGCTTGCTAACAAAATCTCAATTTTGTTCCACAAAGAAGTGAATGTGCCCAGCTCCAGGAAATGAATCATTATTGGTCTAAATTCATCATGATCTCCTGCTTCTCCTTTGCCAGTGATAGGGCCAGGCAGGTGAGCCAGCTCTGCCCTGGGAACATGAGGGGTCTGGGGAGGGGGCTTGGCAGAGCTTTGGAGGAGGGGGAATTTTCTTCCTTGATACAAAGAAGGAAAGAAGAAGAGATATCTACTCTTTCTTCCTGCTGCGAGGACTTGGGGTGAATTCCAGTGCCCTCTGGACATCATTCCTTTTTTATATGAAAATAGATGTATTTAATGAAAATAGATGTATTTAATGAATTTTATATGAAAATAGATGTATTTAATGAAGAACTGTGTTTGGAGTTACAAAAGGGGACAGCCAAGAGATGGGCAGAGAAGCAGCCCCTAGACTTGGTTAGCCAATCTGGATCAGCCTCCCACAGATGTCTTGTTTGTGTAAGCATTAAATGCCCTTGTTATTTAAGCCACTTTTAGTTGAGTATTCTGTTACTTGTAGCTAAAAGCCTCCAGGTAGACCCAACTTCATAGAACTTGCTATGCTCAAGAGCATTGATAACTAACGCTGTTCATCGAGGCCCAACAAAAACAAATCCCAGCCCCGACCTGGCCGTTAAGCCACAGTTTTTTACTAGTTTGTTAAAGACTGTCAAATATCCAAAAATATTATAAAAGCAAGGTGTTTTCATTCTTCTGATGTTCTAGTGCAGTTTGGCAAAATAGAATATTACAAATAAAATGATTTTTAAATGACTAATCTATAGAAGAGAGAATGTCAGTATTCCTAAATCACCATCTTAGAGTTTTCTTCTTTAAAATGTTTTTTAACCTTTCTGATTCAGAATTTGAGTTCTTAATTGGGTCAGACTTTGGGAATTATTGGAAACCCACCATGAACGGCCTCTACTATTACCTGAAGTAGTCACTTGTTTTTTAGTTGTTACAGAAGCTCACCCAAATTATTAAAATGCAAAATATTACTCATTTTATATGGCTTGGCATTTTTTATCCTTATCTGTCACTTTACCACTTTATCTACTTTTTATCACTAGACACTTGAATTTGTTCTATGTTTGATATTTTTATCACAGTTTTTCTCCTTTCCAACCCATTCATATCCTTACACCTTGTGTCCCTGAAAATGTGAGAATATGGCCAAACCTCATTTTGGGGACTGCTAGATCAATTTAGGAGATAACCCTGCAGAGATTTATAGAATCAACTACCAAATGTATATCTTTAGTTTACCAGATTCTCTGTTTTTCTTATCTTTTTTTGAGAGTACAGTTAAGGTGTTTAAGTTAAAATCAGCTCCAGGAAATCTCTGATATTTTGTAATAAACAAAAACAATTATAAGCTACCACTTGCTCAGAGCTCAAAATAAACCATGCAATGAGCCTAAATGAAATAAGCACAACTTTTTTTCATCCTGGATTTTAATTTTTAAGGTGGCCAAGGCAGATTTAGTTATTGCAGAAGACACAGCTTATTTGCTTAACTAAATGAATTAGGAGTGGGCGGGGAGTGGGGAGGAGGAGAGGAACGAGTGACAAAAGAACACTGATCAAGTTAGAACTTTTACTGAATTTACTTAAATTCAGTCAGTGCAGATTTGTAGGCCAATGAGCATTTCTGCAAGTGGTTTATGGAACTTATTTTCAAATTCCACATAGAGCACTGATTGCATCAAGCAAGATGAATAATTTATCTCCAGCATCACTGGAGCAAAAACTGGTGGTGTAGAACTTGTTCATTAGATTTAACAAGCATGCATGAGCCCAGGCCCGCACCAGACAGTAAGAACTATTGATCTCTTGAAACCTAGGCCTGTGGCAAAGGGGTTTCAACGTTGTCTCAGTTTTACCCTCGGTATTCTAATTTTTGGAAGTGACTGAGTGATGACACAGAGAGGTCAATGCCATTGAAAGAAAAATTTATTACCTAAATTTTGCAAGGGAAGGGGGCATGGCATGCCATGCAGGGCCACGTGGGGAAGCACCAGGTTCGGTCGGGGGTAGGGGGGCAGAAAGGGTGAAGAGAAAGCCTAGGCCAGAGCCTTCATTGTGTTTCTGTGGGAAAGGCAAGGCTGGGCAGGGGACTCAGCTTCCGATTGACTATTTTGAATAATTTAGCCTGGCTCTGGGCTATAGGGGCGGTCTCTAGTTGCCTGGCACCTGGCCCTGGGTGATTTAGAGCAGGGGAAATATTGGCCGGTGGGTAAGAGTTACATAAGGAGGCAGATGGGAGTGTGGACTCATGATTGGTTACAGGGTTTGTAATATGACTTCTGTGTGTCTATGAAAGCTGGATCAGAGAGGAGATATAAACAGTTTTGGCCATTAATTTGGCCTTGTGACTCATGGATACCAAATAGACAAATACAGAATCTAAGAAAACACAATTAGAACAGAAGCCCACATGATTAGGGAGTCTCAGTGCAGATCAATCCTCCTACATAAAAACAACTTGAAAACTACACTGTGCACCAAGGAGCACATGAAAAAACAAGTAACCACATAGCTATTCCATGTTTTAATTATAACAGTGCATAGTAAAGAATTTGGTCATGCCCGTAGAGAGATCTGGCCTTTGCCCTTAGCTTTTGGGATTAATCTCTGTCATACCTGGTAAGAATGTCTTTGTTTAGGGCAGGGATGACCACACTAGATCTTAGGGTGCAGGCTAGCCACGCCAGAAAGACCCAGCCATGTGATTAAGGGAGGGTATTTGGGTCATGTAGTGTCAGTTGACCTGCAGAATGAGATCAGTCATGTGGGCAATCAGTCAGTCAATCATGCCTACATAATGAAGTCCCAGTAAAAACTCTGGACACTGAAGTTGAATGATCCTCCCTGGTTGGCAGTACTCCATGTGTACTGTCACACGTCGATGCCAGGAAGGTAATGTGCTCTGACTCCACAGAAGAGGACAATGGGAGCTGCATGTTTAGAACCTCCTAGACTCCCTATGGGTCTCTCCCTTTGGCTGGTTTTAATCTGTTCCCTTTCCTTGTGATAAACCAGAACCATGGATGTAACAGTAATATCTTTCAATGAGATCTGTGAATCCTTCTAGTGAATATCCAACCTGAGGGTAGTTTGGGGAACCCCCCAAATATGAGGCTGGTGTTAGAAGTGAAGGCAGGCTTAGAGACTGTGACCCCAACCTTTGCAGTTTGGCTAACGCTAGACGTGGAAAGAAGGAAGGAAGGGAGGGAGGGAAAACTAGAGGGTCTCCTCCCTTGCCTGGCTTTCTCTGGGCAATCTCTCTGTTAATGGTTTCTTTCTGGGTTGTCTTTCCAGACGTTTTCTGCATACATATAAACATATACTCACATTTTATTATTTTTTAATCATAAATGAGATTGTGCTCTATAGCCTGCCCTGAAACTCTCTTTTATCACTTCCATTTCATGAGTATTTTTGTGTCAGCATATCTGGACCTACTCCTGAACTTTTTCGTGGCTGAATGATATTAGTTTGTATGGCTGTACTATTATAAGACAAGAACCAACTCTAAGGCTAAGAGTTTGAGACTAGCCTGGGCAACACAGAGAGACCCCATCTCTACAAAAAACAGAAAAATTGGCTGGGCCTGGTGGCATGCGCCCGTAGCCCCAGCTTCTCTGGGGGCTGAGAGGTGGGAGGATTGTGTGAGCCCAGGAGTTTGAGGTTTTAGTGAGCTACAATGATGCCACTGCACTCTAGCCTGGGGAGTCGAGACCCTGTCGCAAAAAATAAATAAATAAATAAATAATTTTTAAAAATAAAAATTTCAATTTCCTTTTAGTTTAGTTTGCATTTCTTTAATTATTGGTGAGGTTGACTTTTATATATTTATACATTTACTTTATATTTATAGTACTTTTATTCATGTGCTTTACTTTTCTATTTGATTTAAACAAACTTCCTCATGCCATCTGAAACTGACACCTTGAATGAGAATTGGGCAAAATGAAAAGACACCAGGATGCTTTCCCAGCCAGCATTTCCCTATCATGACGACGTCTACTATGGTTTTAAACTTCCCTAAAAAAACAAAGCAAAGAAAAATGAAATGTAGTAAAATTATAAAGCTCGTATACATTAAGTACTGTGTTTGTTATATAGTGCTGCATAACAAATTACCTCAAATTTTAGCATCTTAAAATAACAATAGCATTTATTGTCTAACATAGTTTCTCGCTATGTTGCCCAGAAATTTGGAGGCAGCTCGGCTGTGCTGCAGTCGTCCGAGGGCTTGGCTGGAGCTGGAGGCTCTGCCCCTGAGAGACTCTCGTGGCTGCCAAATTGATGCCACCTAGTTTCTCACCCATGGACTCCTCCGTGGAGCTCCTACACAGAGCTGCTCGGGAGTCCTCATGACATGGCCCCTGGCTTTCCCCAGAGTGAACGATAAAAGCAAGAGCAAGGCAAAGCCGTGAGATCTTTTAGGCTCACAAGTCACACACTGTCATTTCCAAAATATCTTACCGGTTAGCCAGGTCAGCCCTCTCTGGGGTCATGACTACCAGGAGGCAGGAATCATTTGGGGCCATCTTAGGGGCTGGCTACTATTGGGACCCTGTCCTGTATCCATTCTTTATGTTATGCCTCACTATGTCATAGATTTTGGCATAGGTACGATCACTTAAAAGAGCCCAACCATGTAGAAATATTATAATGAATCAGAAAGCTGAGTCCTTTCATTTTAACTGATGACGCAGTGTGTAAAAGGACAAGTCTTAGGTCAATTTGCCAGGGAGACGTCTCCAAGGCAGGGTTTGCATGCAGAGCAGTTTGTTGCGGAGAGCCCTCGGGATCACCACCACTTGTTGGGGAGTGAAGGAACGAGGATTGGTATCAGGGAATTGTAGAACAACGAAGGCCTCGGCCAATCCCAAGGGGAACTCTGGAACTAGGATGATCCCTCAAAGTATTTATACCATAGAAATTGGCAATGCTATAAATCAGAGTTTTTTAAACCCCGATTTAAACCCTGAGTTGGTTATTAATCATTCACCAGTACACAAGTAATCTATTGACCCTCCTTCTCTGAGATCCAGAGGTAATATTTTAGCATATTAAAATTTCTGAGAAGTCCTACAATAAGGAAGTTTGTTTAACTTTGTGAAATAAACATTTCCCAAACATGTGACATGGGTATAAATCTCAGTCCACAGACTCAAGTATATCAGAAGCTATTTAATTTTGAATTCTAAGTCCCTTTCTTCCTGATTGATGGGGGGACACATAACCTCCCCTTTTCCTACAATTCTTCCACCCACCCAACCCCCGGATTGTGCCAAAGTTCCAGGGCACCTTTCTGGTTCTCACTCGTTGGTCCACCCAGGCACTGTTCAGGTACCCAAATTCCTGCCCACGTGCCACACACCCCGCCAGGTCTGAGCACTGAGCTTGCTTTCCAGGAGACGTCTCCGTCCTCAAGGCGGGAGCACTCTCTCCAGCCCCACCGTGCAGGCCTGTGGCACCGTCCTGCCTGACTCATGGGAACTTGTGACCAATGACTTGTGGCCGGTTTTGTCTGCCGCCTCCATGTTGCTCTGTTTGAGGGCTGGGCCTGGGGCTGTGCTGAACCACACAGACTGGCTTCCCCCCTCTGCCTCTGCCCTCCCTTCCCTCCTCTTCCCTGCCCTCCTCTCCTCCCTGTCTCCCCTTCCCCTTTTCTTCCTTCTCTTCTCAAAACTCTTTCCATGCCAAGGTCAATCTTCTCTGTTTCTCCAGTCTTTGCTTGAGAGTCGGCTAAATTCTCCTAAGGATGTCGGTGTTGTTTCCTGTCTTACCGGAAGCCTCCCAGAGGTAATGAGCACAGTGCCCCTATCTGCTTAAATGGGGAGAAAGGTGTGGAAACTAGGGCGGGGGGGGGGTGGGGATGAAGAAGCTCCTGTCTAAAACTGCCTTTCACTCCACCTATTTCACTTTGCAACAGTTTTGTGGAAAAGAGTTCAGGGAAACTCTGCAAATGGCTTCCCACGGGCCACTTCCCTGCTGGATGCCAAGGAGGTGCCCCAGGGTGGCCTCTGGGCTCACAGTTTGTGACACACAGCAAGGGAAGCACTTTCATCTGCAGACTTCTGTCAGCCCTTCCCAGAGTAGGAGCCCCTGAATCCGGTTGACCTGGAGCAACTGAGTCCTGAGCTGAGGGCTGATGCAGGAGGGGTTGCTGTTTGTGTGACGTTTTTGTTTTTTTGAGACAGAGTCTCACTCTGTTGCCTGGGCTAGCAGTGCAGCGGCGTCATCATAGCTCACAGCAACCTCAAACTCCCGGGCTCAAGCGATCCTCCTGCCTCAGCCTCCCAAGTAGCTGAGACTACAGGCATGCGCCACCATGCCCGGCTAATTTTTTCTATATGTATTTTTAGTTGTCCAGCTAATTTCCTTCTATTTTTAGTAGAGACGGGGTCTCACTCTTGCTCAGGCTGATCTTTAACTCCTGAGCTCAAATGATCCACCCATCGGCCTCCCAGAGTGCTAGGATTACAGGCGTGAGCCACCGCGCCTGGCCTATGGTGACTTTTGAAAACTGTCTTACAGGATTGCATTTTTCTCCATTCAGTCACACTTGTTTCCACAGATAATGCTCTCTGAGGGGATGGGTGGCTCTTCTGAAAAGGATTCTGATCCCCACTGTGAGAGTATAAGTCTCTGAAAGCATCTTAAAATTCCCCCCAAAATTAATGAATTTATTTATAAGTGAGACCAAAATGTGAAGCCTCCACCAAACTAAAATAAATTCAAAACCAGTTTAATGGGTATGATTTAATAGCCAACCATTTCTAAATTATTTATTTCATATATTTTAGCTTTTATATTGGTGGCAACTAAGATAATAGATCCCAAGACCTAGATAAGATCAACAAATTACCAAGTGCTAATTGTTTCTGCTGGGTGTAGGTGGGGAGATAAATAGCTTATAAATTAAATAGCACCTAAGGGTGCCATTCCCAACTCACAGGCTGCTCTGAGCTCTCCAGAGAAATAGTTTCCTCTTATTCCATAATTAGACATTTTTATTTTTAAAAACTGCAGTCATTAATGAATATGTTATCCTTCTACTGCCTAATTTAAAAGAGGAGAAAAAAGATAAGAAAGAGGAATTTAATGAACTGAATGCTAATGACATTCCATTCTTCTGCAAATCGTTGAAATACAGACTCGGTCTTGGATCATCATTTGGTCATGTATGTAGTTCTCCATGAGAAGCTACTTTCCTGGTGCTGAAGTGTGACGATCCTCAGGTCCAGGCTTATGTGGCCTCGCACCTTTCAACACCTGTTCACGCACTGCAGCTGTTGGCTGCCACTTAGGATCTTGCCTCGAGTTCATTTCTAAGTGTTATTATACCATTATACTTCTCGGTGCCGGTTAGTATGTTTTAACTTTCTCATGAATGTCAGTTGTTCCTTTTCTAGCTTCCATCTCAAGTGAGGACTGTGAGGGTCGAATAGCACTACTGCATTATTTTACTAGAAAGGCAGACATAAAATGCAATGCAATGTGAAGAGCTGTTTTCTTTCTTTCCCTTTTTTTCTTCTGTCTCTGAACATCTGGTTAGAAGAGTGTTATCTGGGTAATGTCATTTTTCACTCTGCTTTAGTCATGATATGTCAAATGTGTTAGAAATTCTATGGACAAAAATGTGTTCATTCCTTCTTAGTTCATCCATCCATCCGTTCATCCATATATTTATTTCATCATTTTTTCTTCTCATGTTTAGCGAGCTCTTCTGGTTCAGACCCTGAGCAGAGTGCTAGATGAAAGACAAATGTGAGTTGGGCACATTTCTTTCTGCTGAGCTCAGAGGGAGAGGCCAGAATTGTAAATACTTATTACAGTAGAAAGCATAGTGGGCAGGCCCCACCCGGCTTGGCCAGGCAGGAGGGTTCCAGTGAGGAGATGATAAAGCCGAGGAGAGCAGAAGAGAACAGCAGCTTGCAGGCCCCTGGCCAGGCCAGCCTTGGAAGCAAAGGAATAAGGGCCTGTGAGTCTGGGGTACTGAGTGCAGGCTTGGCCGGGAGTAGCCTGCCAAGATGAGACTTAGCACTTGACCCGGGCTGTCTCATTGTACTTTCCTGGTAACTTGCGATGCAGGTCCTTCCCCAGGTACTCTAAAGTAGGGAGCAAGCGGATGGGGAAGAAATCCTGCCTACTGTGACTTTGGGAAGAAATCTCCCTGTACTCCCCCCCTGGGCCTCAGTTTCCTCACATATTAAATGGGGAGCATAACAATTTCTACCTGCCAGGCTTACTGGAGGATTACGTGAATTTATACATGTGAAGCACTTAGAATAGTGCATGAATTCAATAAATAGTAGCTATCATTACTGTATCTCATCGTACTCTCCAATAATTAGGCTTAGTGAGCATAATTAAATGACCCAGCTAAAAGGGGGCAGAGCTAGGGGTCACATCTCTTCCTTATCTACAATACTGTGTGCAGCATACCATAGAGCACACAGGATGACCAACTAATCAAGACTGGATACAGGCCAGGCACGGTGGCTCATGCCTATAATCCCAGCAATTTGGGAGGCTGAGGCAGGAGGATCACTTGAGCCCAGGAATTCGAGGTTACAGTGAGCTCTGATCACATGACTGTACTCCTGCTTGGGTGACAGAGCGAGCCTCTGTCTCTTAGAAAAGTGAGAGAGAGAAAGAGAGAGAGAGACCAGTTACAACCAGGGAGGGCTTCCTGCAGGAGGTGGCATCTAAGCTGAGTTTGAGTCGGAGAAGGGCCAAGAGTTTGCCAGGGAAAGAAGTGGGGAAAGGCATTTTAGAGACATGAAGCAGAATGTGTAAAGGCCTGGAGGCATGAGCAAGGCTGGTGTGTTGGGAGGACTGAGGTATGGCTGGGGGTCGGGGGAACGAGGAGTTTGGACTGGGTCCTGAAGGCAGTGCAGATTCTGTGTTTCGTTTTTGGTGCTTGTCATTTGTGTGTTTATATGAAGGGCAGTGGCAGGGGGAGGAGTGAAAGAGAAACTCAAAAATATAGGTCATCTGTACTTATAATTTACTTGTGTTTTTCTTTAAATGACTTGCTCTTTTTACTTAAACGTATTTTTAAAAAGAAACTTTATATCACAACCAGAAATGGAAAGCTCACAGTGCCAGCTGTGTTTCAGAATTCAGATATTTTTCTGATTTCGAAGGGTGATATAGTGCACAAAGCCCACGGTAGTTACCCCCAGAGGGGCAAAGAATCAACGAATATTTCTCAAAGAACTGTATGAATATTTACATCAAGTAGGATGAAGACTATATGTAGCTTGCCTCAAATGAGCTTTGGCTCCAAACTTATAAAAACTTTTCACTTTTCAGAGCTTTTTAGATTTTAGAATGTGGATGAGTAGTATCACTTGCTGTAACTAGACAGCAACAGAAAATATATTCATTGCAAACAAAGCAATGTTGTTAGAGTCCAGTTCACCCGCCCAGCTGTGGCTCCAGAGGTGCTGTCCTTGTTGAAGAGGAGATTCACGGGCATTAGGGAGGGGTTCAAAGCCTCCACTGGCAATGTTAACAGCGCAACTGGGTGTGGGGTATACAGGAACTCTGTGTAATGTTCTTGCAACTTTCCTGTAAATCTTAAACTATTCTCAAATTTAAGGTTTATTTGAAAAAAAATAGCCGACTAGCACCAAATCAGACTCCCTTCATCAAAAAAATCACTTTCTCATTCAGTAGTTCCATTTTTAATACTTCCTCCTCATCCCCTGGAAAATCACTCCATGGACCTCCTCTTCCCCCAGGGCAGGCGCCCAGGCTTTGGGAAACCCTGGCTGGGTGGGCTGGGCCATGTTGTCTCTGCACATCAGGCCGAGGGACTGGGCTTTTTCTGTGGCAGTGAGTTTTCATCGAAGGTGTTTAAGTGGCTTTGGAGGTGCCTTGAGAATACTGTTTAGGGATGGGGGTAAGCAGTTTGGCCAGAGAAGGAAGAGCCTGGGGAGGAGAGGGAAAGATTTGTGGTCAGGTTGGCCAGCCGATGGCAGGAGGGGACAGATGTGGGACAGACATGAGTGGACCGGAGGGTTCAGAGCGGCAGGAATGCAGGCCCACTGGGGCGCGTGTATAGGAGAGTGTGCTGGGGGCAGGCGGGGCAGGTTGCCGACTTCCAGAGGGCTGAGGGCATCTCGAGGAAAGTGTCCTGCACGGGGCTAAAGTGTGTGCCCAGAGTTCCGCGACAGAGACTCAGGTTCGGATGCCGTCCTTTTTCAGATCATAACAGGGCCCCCGGGCTGGAGGACATCTCCAGGAGAGAGAAAAGGGACACTCGACTCCCCCAACCCCTCACCTCCCTGCTCCTCCCTCCCTGCCACAGCGTAAGTGGCAGAATGGGGGTGGGAGGAGGCACAAGTGGTCGGGGGAGAGACCCAGGCTTGCCACGAATTGAGAAAGGGACGGAGGGCCCCCCGTTCTGCCTCACTCTAGTGGGAAAGGAAGCCTGGCTCCTGGTGGATAAACGTAGACACTAGAGTTGGAATCTGATGGGTGATGACAGACCCTTCCTTAGAGGACCCAGTGCCCGGGGTAACAAAGGCATAGGAACAAAGACAGAAAAAAGCGAAAGATGCGCATGTAGACATTCTCCAGAAAGCGAGGAGACAGGGCTTGCCTCTCTCGAGCCTGCAGTTCTGGTCGCATTCGATCAATGAACACACAGAGGACACCCGTCCTGCCTGTGTGCCTATTTTTGCCCCTAACCCTCACCTGGCCACCAGTTCCTTGCCTGAGCCACCAACAGCCGAGATCCTGTGCCAAGCCAGTGCCACCCTGGGGCTTAACTCAGCTGCTGGAAGCCCGAGAGAAATTGGGGACTGCAGAGCCGGTCACTGAGCCTGGATCCTGGCCAGTGGGAGGGCACCCAAGCAGAGGCCATACAGGCCTGGCCCTGGCCCCGTCCGTCCGCTGCCCCCCGTGGCGTGGAGTGGCAGCCGGCTGCGGGCCTGCTGGGAAGCCAGTCAGCCTGACATCCCCAGCAGATGTCAGTCTGGGAACAGGAAGCAGCATGTTTGGGGTTTCTATAAATAAATAAATAATAACCACAACCACATGAACAGTCTTTTATTCCAAAGTAAAAAAATGCTTTAATGACTAGAGCATTTAGCACATCGGGGGTTTTCATTGTTTTCAATTATGTGCCATTTTGAAAGGAGAGCACAAATTCTGAGCCTGAATGGAGAATTGTGGGGCTGCGGATTTGTGCTGTTTTAAACATTTGCTTTACTACTTTAAGAAGAGAACTGTAAAATAGAAATAATGATATATTATTACAAGTAAATTACACTGTGGAGTAGCATTAATATTGCAGTTGAAACCTAGAATTTGAAATAAAGATGGAAATATTCATTTGTACATAGTTTTTGTTCTTAGAAAAATGATTTGGAATGAGTCAAGAAGCTTCTTGCTGCATGTGCGCACCCGGTGGGGGCTGGATGCTCCCTGGCCCGACACCCCCGGGGCTGCCCTGGGTCCCAGCGGTGAGGCCTGGGTTGCTCGCGGGGACAGGGAACCGGGAGTGCTCAGCGCTGGGGCTGGCACGGGTGTGCTTCCCCCAGTGGGGGCTTGGAGCCAGGCCATTGGATGCCCCCTCCTCTTTGTTGCTTTCTGCAATCTGGAAATGAGGAGGGGGCGGAGGAGACTTAGAGCATGGCAGGGATTCCAGGGGGACCAGTGCAGGAGGGTACAGATCTTTCAGGAAGACAAATCTAGATTGGTGTGGGAACTGCATGTTTGGGGGTTCTCTCTCTTTTTTGGTCATTTTTTTTCAGGTTACAAAAGTAATTTACATATGTGGCAAAAAGAAAATTAATGCATTACAGAAATAAAACATTTAGAAAGCAATAGCACCAGCAGTGTGGGGTGGTGGTGGTGGGGCTTTAGGTGGTTAGGGACAGAGACACATAAGGAGACGGTGGCGGGAGGGAACAGAAGAGTTTTACTCTTTGCAATCAACATCTCCCTTCTCAAAGGCAGGCCCTATTGTCAGGCCTGCTCCCCCACTGGGCTTCCTCCTCTCCTTCTGGGAAGAAGGCTGAGAGGGAGGCCACAGGACAAAAGGGAGGGTCTGTCGCTTCCTTCTACTTATTTATCAATTCATGCATTTTTAAAACCAGCATAATAACATAGCCGAACTCCACTGTCTATATTTCCTGAACCAAACATTGAGCCCCGCCATGGTCAGTAATAGATGATGTTTGGAAATGCATCTTTTAGGCCCAGCACTGCGCAAGCGGGGCCCAACCCACTTCCTGCCCTGCCCTGCCCACTCTGCCAAACCATCTTCCCCCAGATCCAGCCACCCTCCTGACACCTGAGCTACTGGCTACCTTTGTCCCTGACAGACCCAGATCAGGTCACTCTCCTCCTTCATTACCTGTGCCTGCCACCAAGCTCACCATGCCAGACTCTGCCCAACTGCCCAGCCTCTGTGAAACCTTCTGGGGGGCAACTCCTCACCCTTCAGCGCACAGCACTTATCTTTTAGCATCGACCACATTGGATTCTCCCCATTTGATCATGAGTTACCTGAAGTAGCTGGACTCGGATTTGTACCCCATACCTACTGCTGGGAATTACAACAAATGGTTAATGAATGAGTGAATTGGCAGTTTGGGAGGTAGGACAAGGAAGGGAAGACAAGGGAAGTACTACTTATTTATCACATTACAATGTCTCTGCAGAGTGGACATGATCTGTCTTGTTTTACAAATGAGGAAACTGAGGGTCAGAGAGGTTTAGTAACTTGCCCAAAGTCACACAGCCAGAAAGGGACAGAACAAGGGTTAGAATCCAGGTCTGTCTGATTTCCCCAAATCACCTGCTATGGTTTGAATGTTTCTTCCCTCCTGAACTCAATTGACGTTTGGTTGCTGTTGTGGCAGCGTTAGGAGGCGGGACCTAATGACTATTGCCATTGTGAAAGGGGGAGTTCAGCCTCCCTTTGCCTTGTGCCCTTCTGTTGTCCACCATGTGATGATGAGGCAAGGCCCTCACTGGCTGGCCCCCAGATGTCAGACTTCTCAGCCTCCAGAACGGTGAGCCAGTAAGTTTCTAGTCATTATAAATTACCCGGTGTCGGGTATTCTGTTACAGCAGCACAGACAGACTGAGACATCACCTTTTCACTTTTCACGATGGAGTGAGGACTGCCTCAGAGTATCCCCAGCACGTGCACTGGCACACCCAAGAAACAATTTTTGGGTTCCCTGGAATCTTCTGCACAGCCCAAAGGGTCTTTCCTATGGAGACGTGGTTGAGTTCCTAATATCTATCCCCACCTTCCACCTCCACAACCTTTTATTTGGGAAACTTTAAACTTCAAGAGAAATGGAAAGAGTAGTACAATGAACATGAGTATATTTTTCACATTTGCAAATATATGTACACGCTTATGTATGTATTTATATGTTAGGGGTTTTGGTTTTTGTTTTCCTAAACTATTTGCAAATAACTTGCAGATCGTAACACCTAACTCCGAAATACTTCAGCATGTTTCTCTTAGGAGAAACCTTTTTGGCATCAGGGGCTGGTTTCATGAGAGACAATTTTTCCATGGGTTTGCGGGCGGGGGCGGGGGCGGCGCAGCAAGGGGAGTGGAGGCGGCGATGCGAGCGATGGGGAGCAGCTGTAACTACAGATGAAGCTTCGCTCCTCACTCGCCCACCGCTCACCTCCTGCTGTGTGCCCCCCTTCCTGAGTTTCACGGAAGACACTTTTCCATGGAGGGGGGAGGAAGGGGGCCAGGAGGGGCAGGGCGGTGGCGCGGGGCTCAGGCGGTGATGCGCGGCCCGGTTTCTAACAGGCCGCTGACCGGTACTCAGCCTTAGGAGAAAGATTCACCTCCGTAATCACAATATCATTATCACACCCAACGAATTTAACATATACTCAATAGTTTAATATATGTCTATATTCAGATTCCTTAATTGGTTCAGGAATGTCCTTTGTAAATCTTTTTGCTTTTTGATCCCCGATCCCTTTAAGGGTCATAAATTTCACCGAGTTGTCATGTTTCACTAATCTTCTGCAATCTAAAGCAGTTATTGTTTTCTTTTCATGATATT
>RJWJ010002376.1:0-102801 GCA_004363605.1 Indri indri
TGTGACTTTGGAGCCGGACCTGAATGACCCGCTTAATCAGGCTCAGTGTGCCTGTTTCCACACTCACAGACACACTCGCCCTCATACACATGATCACAGACACAGAGACACACACACACACACACACGCCTGCACACAGAGCAGCGCACACACGAACAGGCACACACAAAGGGATGCTCACACTCAGGTACACACTCACACACAGAGAGACACAATCACACACACTCACACCGCACGGCCTGCCTCTCCAACACACAATGCTTCTGTCCTGACACTGATGACACTGGGTTTCGGGGTGTGTTCTTGTCTTCCTACCCACTCAAGTGCCAGCTCCTTGAAGGCAAGGACTGTGTATCAGCTCTATGTCTTAGTGTTTAGCACAGCGTCCCCTGGTTAGGACTCTCAGATTTACAGACTGTGAAATAATTTTAATAAATACCTAAATTTGTAGGTAGGCAGTGAGAGCGTTAGAGTTATAGTCTAAGTTCTGGGAAGTCCATGGCTACCACCAGCTTTTAAACAAGGATTTGTGTGAAGAGGGTGGGTTTTCCAATAAATTACTTTTATAAAAGTTAAGTCCTATTTGCTCTTTACAAAGTAAATAACTGTTGCTTGAAAAAAGAAACAACCTTTTGAGGAAGATGATTCATTTTAATTTCTAAAGTAACAGTGACCACAACAAACGTTAATTAGCAAATTTTATCAAGATTAAATGGGGCAATAAAAGAAACATTAGTTTCTGGTGTGGGACAGCATTGTACATGGGTTAGCTTGTCTCGGTGAACTTCTCCCTTTTCACCAGTTAAGCTTTCTTGTTATAGCTTCATCTCCACTTACGTGAGTTGAGTATATTACTGCATAAACAACAGTTTTCAGAGTTATCCTATTTCCAGCTATACTGGCCAGAATAACATAGTATCTATTGCTCTTGAGGAAACCTCGGTTCCCCATTTGTACTTTATTTGGGACGAGTCTCTGTTACACTAACTAAAATATTTTCTGATCTTTCTTTTCCTATTTCACAAGTCTTCTTCCACAGGTGATGATGACGTCGGACATTGCTAAAGACAGAGCAGCTCGTTCCTGGAAGAAAAGGGGGAGTGTGTCTTCCCTGAGTAGCCATGAGTTCCAGAGGAGAGAAATTCATGGGCACACCAAAGAGTGAGTAACTGAATGTCTAATAATTTAAATTTAATTATCGAATAAACAGGTTCATAATGTTTATCAGGAGGGAAAAAAAACCCATATCTTCAGGGACATAAAAAGAGAGACAATGGGCAACTACAAGGTCCAGGTCATCTTTTGGGGCAATATTAAAAAAAAGAGAGAGAAAGTTTAAGTGATGTTGATGCTAGCAGCATTTTTTCTATTCCAAAGACCATTCAAAAAAATCCTCTACTCAAAAGAAATGCCGCATACAATGTAGACCAGCTACACTTATATTTTATATGTCTCTTGAATTTTTCTGCTCAATATTATATAACTACATAATTTTTGCATTTTTGTAATCAACATACACATATACAATGCACTTAACAGTATTTTACACAAACTTTATAATGTAATTTCGTAGTCTTCGTCCATATCCTTTTATGGCTACATAATATTTTATCAATTTATAATTCTGGGTTACTTAACCATTCTCCAGTTATTGGGCATTTTAAGTTTGTTTCCACTTTTTTTCCTTTTCTCTATATGATAAGTCTCTGTTCAGTTGCTTCCTAGAAGTATAATTAGTGGTTCGAAAGGTAATTACATTTTTTGGCTCTTGCTACATATTGCATTTGCTCTCCTGAAAAGATGTACTAATTTTTAATATTTTCATGGCATTTCTTTTTGACTGCTATTGGGAAGAAAACAAAACAAATGATCTGATGTAACAGTCAATTAATTTATGTAATAACCTTTATTTCATAACAGTTTCCCCAGGATTAAAAGTTGTGGTATGGTGGGTATGTATTGGGAAGCAGGAGCTGGTGTGTCCCATAGAACAGAGACTAGCAGAACTGGAATAATTACAATTCTGAAATCAAAATGTTTCTATTCTGAGTGCATTAATGTACTTACCTACAATGCCACTTTCCAGCCCTGGACATTTGCAGATTATAAGTACAATGTCCCTCTTTTACAGATGGGAAACTGAATATAAAGGAATAGCAATGCCAGCATATGTCAGAAGCAAAGGTCGGAGAATAACTAACCTCTGCAACTTTTGCTTCTGACCCACTCTGGCTGCTATTTCCAATATTTAAGTGTTTGAATTCTTTTAAAAATTATTTTAAAATAATTATTAGCCTGAATTCAACTTACTTTTCTCAAGAAATTGTAATAATAATCTGACATAATTTATATCTCCATATCTTTGAAAAAAAAACCTCTCATCCAAAGACTAACATATCAGCCCTATTTGCATAATTTTCATTTACGTCTTCCCTTTCAAAACAAATTAGAGTCATATAGAATCAGAGCTTGGCTAAGTTCGAAGAATTAGAGATCACTCTGTTTTAACTTATTATTGACGCGGTATAAATGCACATTAAAAGTAACAAGATCACAAAAATCATTTTTTACCAACACATTAGAATAAATTTTTCACTAATAACTACATTTAAGTAATAATTATTATTTTGGTTTTGGAGTTTTAAACAAAACATTCAGAACAGATTCTCTATTTGCATTATTTTCTTAAATAGCAAATGAGCACCTTCCAAGTCCCCTTGCAGTGCAGAGACTGTTTTGGAGGCTGCTACCCCACCTTGAACTTGTACTAGCTCTCTTTCCATGGTCTTCTTCACTGTCTAGAATCAGACAGCATGAGTGATTCTCCTTCACGAATAATTCTTCAAATAGTAGAAAAATTCTGAAAGCTTAGTGGCTATCAAATGCAGGCATCATTTTGAAATTGCACTGTTCTGTGGAAAAACATATACCTTTTGTTTGAAAATTTTTTAAAACGATTTTTGAAAACATAAATTTCAATAGTGTAAAGCATATTCTGAAGTGTATTGAGGACCTAATACATTATCTCATTTAATCTCCCCAGTATTAATCCTACTAGGTGGACATTATTTCTACCATTTTATTGTGAAATAACTGAGGCTTACAGGTCAAGTAACTTGATTTAATGACTAGGATACAGTCCCAAATCATGAGTATGGTGTACAGGATCCACAGACCCTGCCTACTTCCATAGCACCATTTTCCCCAGGCTCCTGCTTGCCTCCCACCCTCCAGCCATACTCAGTAATTCTTAGTGCTCTGTTTGGCCTCCAGGTATTGCCCCATGTTGCTTGCCCATTGGGACCTCCATTTCTTGCCCAGAATGCTCTTCTGACACTCTTCCGCTGGCTTTCTTCTCCTCTTCCTTCAGAATTTAACCCCATGTCCATTTCTCCAGAAAGCTCTCTCTAATTATCCAGCTAGAACCACCTCTACCTCCAGACTGAGTTGGATGCTCTTCCTTTCATCTCCTACTGCTTTCCCTATCTACGTGGACCTGTATTTGGTGATTTTCCTGTCTGTCTTCCCCAAAACAACGTGTGCTTATTTGCCTTTATACCGGTAATGACACTGAGGAAAGCAAGGAAGAGTAGGAGGTAGGTCTACTTGGAAAGCTGCTTTTGGGGCTGGGCGCGGTGGCTTGTGCCTATAATCCTAGCACTTTAAGAGGCTGAGGTGGGAGGATCACTTGAGGTCAGGAGTTTGAGACCAGCCTGAGTGAGAGCAAGACCCCATCTCTACTAAAAATAGAAAAAATTAGGCGGGCATGGTGGTGTGTGCCTGTAGTCCCAGCAACTCAGGAGGCTGAGGCAGGAGGATCTCTTGAGCCCAAGAATTTGAGGTTGCAGTGAGTTATGATCATGCCACTGCCTGCTTACCCAGGCAACAGAGCAAGACCCTGTCTGAAAGAAAGAAAGAAAGAAAGAAAGAAAGAAAGAAAGAAAGAAAGAAAGAAAGAAATGCTGCTTTTTGGGTGTGGTGTAAGCTCAGCATAGGTTTAGCCCTACAGTCTTGGTTTTCATGTCTGCAGTCTTCTACAGCTGAAACTAATGCTGAACAGTGATCACCAGACATGATAAATATCTGAAGTGCCTTCTGAATTGTGAAAAGAAGATTGAATTTATATTAAATATTGTTATCATGAGCTGTTTTCAGGATTGGGTCTTTTTATCTAGATGACGTTTTCAATTAAATGTAATTTTTATGTTTCATTAAAGAAAAAAAAGAGAAACATCTTAAGTTCGATCTTTTCCTAACATCATAACTGTTAGCATGTTGGCATGTTTCTTTTAGACCCATACATACATATTTTAGTCCTGTGCTATCTGATTCCAGACAGTATACTACATAGTTGCCATCATACTTCACCTGTAATTTTGAATTTTGTTTGTTTCATTTAAATAACTTTCAGTAATAAGGATGGTAATTGCTAACATTTATTGAGCCCTTACCACGGACTTCATTTATGCTTCATAGAAGCTCTAAAACCGGGGTTGACAAACTATGGCCAAAGGGCCAAATCCAGTCTGCCACCTGTTTTGGTATGGTCCTCTAGCTAAGTATGGTTTTTACACAGTTGAAAAAAAAATTAAAAAGAGAACAATATTTTATGGAATGTAAAAATTGTAAGAAATTCAAATTTCAGTATCCATAAATAAAGTTTGTTAGGACACAACCATGCCTTTTCAGTTATGTGCTCTCTCTGGCTGCTTTCACGCTACAATGGTAAAGGTAAGTAGCTGCGACAGAAATATGGTGCCCACAAAGCCAAAAATACCTGCTATTTGGCCTTTTACAGAAATATTTGCTGATTCCTGCTCAGTAAAGGTAGATGTTATTATCATCCCCGTTTTACCAATGAAGAAACATAAGCTTAGAGAATTCGAGGCTCCAGAGCGACAGAATTAGCAAGTAGCAAAACGGACTTTTGTTTATTAGTCAAGTATATTCATCCCTGAAGATTGGCAAACCATGTGTAATTTGCATTAGTAAAACTATTCTCTTCATTCATCAGAACCTTCTGTTTCCCATCTATGGGTAAGAGCCGGTATTTACAGTGACATCTTTCTTGGTGGAAGCTCAGCTTTTGGCAGACATTGAATGGTGTTTGAACAGATGTGCTTGTCTCATGTTCTTAAAATGGAAACAGAAACCTTGAGGTCAAGTTACTTTCTCAGGATAATGTGACATAATACCCAGGCTTATTATGTCTGAGGCCAGTAGTTCAACTAGTAGGTCAGAACTAAGGTTGGAGACTGAAGATTTTCGCTTTCACCTCAACCAAAATTACAGTGATGTCATGTTACCAGAACTTTCTGTATGGAGCCCACAGCTCTCCACTTGACCCCACTGATGGCATCTAACATGCTGTCAGACCACGCTATATGGGCTCCTTTCACTTATTCAGGATTTATTGAGCTTCTACTGTGTGCCAATGATTGTGTCATGTGTTAGGCATATAAAAGGGAATAACTGCAGGGTTCTAACCTCGAGAAGTTCATTTTTCAAGGAAACTGAGAGCCACCTGGTAACTTCTTTTTCAGAGTAGGCTAGGCCTTTCCCGTAAAAGTGACCAAAATGGAAAGGACTATATTCATTACTTCATTTGAAGTATCTGTTGAGAAAAGAGTACGTTCTAGGCATTATACTAGGTAGTGAATCACCCAGAAATAATCCCTGCTCTTGTCGAGTTTATCATCAGGTGGGAAACACAGTGAACAAGTAATTTTAAATGGGATGAATTTGTTCTGTGATTCCCACCTGTACCAGCGTAAGCTGCTTATGGGCAGTTAAAAATGATGCTACCAGGACTATTTCCTCACTTTGATCCCTGAGGGAGAAGGCTAGAGATTAGAAGATCAGAGCTAAGAGATAAGTTATATCACTGTCTACATCAAACTAAAGCCTCCTACAAGATCTGGCTGAGATACAACTTGCCCCACAAAGAGTAAAAGTTCGGGGAAACAGAAATGGCCATGTCCCCAAATTAAATAATAGCCAATACTGTATTGTATATAAAATATATTTTGGTTATTAATATATATTAATGGTTATTAAGCCATTTCACATGCAATATCCATGTGTTTCTCATAAAAACTCTGCGGCTTAGAGAAGATACTTTTATTATCCCCATTTATTTTTATAAATGGGGAAATGATGGACTTTTTGATGGATCGTGTTGGGAGGAGACTGGCTCATGATATGGAGAAAAATGAAGCTGGCTACCCTTTGCATAGGTAAACTCCAGATGGAAGATGGAAATGTGGAAAGCTACGAAGCTAATACAATAAAGCATAGAAAAATATCTTTGTGTTCTAAGGGTAAGGAAGGATGTCTTAAATAAGATCTGAAAATGAAAAACCAAACCATAAAGCAAAAAAATTTTTTAAATATAACTACAATAAAATTTAGCATTTCCATTCAACAAAGGATATATTAGAAACAGTTAATAGGCTGGTAAAAAATACATTTTTAAAAAATCTTGCATGTTAACAACAACAAAAAAAACAAACAAACAGGAAAACAACATTTAAAATAGTCAGAAGAGATAGCAATTTACAGAAAGAAAGCCCAAATGGCTAAGCAGAATATGAAGAGATGTTCAAACTCACTTAAAATCAGAAAAATGTAAATTAAAACAAGATACCATTTTGCACCCACCACATGGCAAAACATAAGAAGGGAGAATAATACCAAACATTGGCAAGGCAAGTGAGAATTAAAATTGATAGTTATTCGACAAAGAAATCTACCAGTATTTAGAAAACACAGGCGTGTGCGTGTGCTTTAGGCTTTGCTTTATCAGAGTAAGAGCCAAAGCTTTTACAATGGCCCACAATGCCCTGTGTCGAGCTACCTGACACCTCTGTAACTTCATCTTGTTTCACCCTCCTGCTTCCCCCTCCCTCTGCTCCAGCACTGTCGGACCTCTGTGCACTTTCTCGGACACACCAGGCAGCCTCTCGTCTCAAAGCCTTTGCATGTACTGTTCCCTCTCCCCAGTTTACTTTTCGCTCCGCCATCCCTCGTTTCCTCCCCTCCTTCAAGTCTTTGCTCATGGAGGCCTGTCTTGACCACTTTATTTGAAATTGGACATCACAGCTTCTCCTCCACCCACTTTCAAATTCCCTTAACCTGCTCTATTTTTTCTTTTCCCTGTAGCATTTATTCCCTTCTAACATAATATGTCATTTACTTCGTTAGTGTTTTACTGTCTACCATCTGTCTTTCCTCACTAAAATATGTTTCATGGTGGCAGAGAACTTAGTTTGCTTTTTTTCAGTATTATAACCCAAAGACCTAGAATAGCACCTGGCACATAGTAGTCACTCAGTAAGTATTTTGTGATTGTTGAATGAATAATTGTTACATTACATTAATTCCTGATCAAGCAAGGATTTTTTTGCTCACAAACAAGTTAGGTTCACTGGTCCACGTATGTGTTTAGTCCAGGGTGACTGGGGCTTTCATCTTGTAGACATAAGATGCACTTACAGCAGATAGAAAAGTGCTTGCTCAGAATTTTATAACAAGGGACACTTCTGCCTCCTTGCTGAAACATTCCATTGTGCATCTATTTAAAAAAAAAAAAGAACAAGAACAGTTTCATTTGCATTGGAAATCTGTTGCAACAGGCCACACCCCTCCTTGATGATCTCCACGGCATGGTAGAGGTAACCATGGTGCCCACACTCCTGTGTCACCTCTCTCATGATTGCCAAGGGCAATGTGGCTTTGAACCCCTGCATTCCTGCAGGAGCTGCAACGGAGTCTCATCAGCCAGACATGACCATGGCCTCACTTTCTCTTGGATGAGCCTTAGCTCAATGGGCTTCAGACACTAAGTGATCCTCTATCCACAAACTCAAAATTGTTGAATTTTGTCAATCACCATTCCTGGATTATCTTCAATCACATCAGAGCAGGACGTGTCACAGGTTGCATGGTTCCTTCTTTGTCCTTCAGAATCACACCTACTCTTGACAAATGTATCCTGCAAGAAGATATCATTTGTCATTTTCTTGCCTCTTTCATTTTTGAAAATTATGTTTATCTTCCTTTCCATTATAACCTTCCTCTTACTAGTAAAATGAGGCTAACAACGCGAGTAAAATACCTCACAACTACAGGCATACCTACAGATATTACAGGATTGGTCCCAGACCACCACAGTAAAGTGTGCATGGCAATAAAGCAAGTCACATGAAGTTTTTGGTTTCCAAGTGCATATTAAAGTTATATTTATACTATACTGTAGTATATTATGTGTGCAATAGAATTAGGTCTTTAAAAACTCACATACCTTAACTTAAAAAGTCTTTATTGCTAAAAAATGCTAATGATCATCTGAGCCTTCAGCAAGTGGTAATCTTTTTGCTGGTGGACGGTCTTGCTTTGATGTTGATGGCTGCTGACGAATCAGGATGGTGGTGGCCGAAAATTGGGGTGATGGTGGCAATTTCTTAAAATAAGGCAGTAATACAGCTTGCTGCATCAGTTAATTTTTCCTTTCATGAAAGATTTTTCTGCAGCATGCAATGGTGTTTAATAGTATTTTAGCCACAGTTTAGCCACATTTTAGTCTTTCAAAATTGGACTCAGTCCTCTCAAACCCTACCACTGCTTTATCAACTAAGTTTATGTAGTATCCTAAATCCTTTGTTGTCATTTCAACAATGCTCACGGCATCTTCACCAGGAGTAGATTCTACCTCCAAAAAATCACACTTTTTGCTCATCCATAAGAAGCAACTCCTCATCTGTTCAAGTTTTATCATGAAATTGCAGCAATTGAATCACATCTTCAGGCTCCACTTCCAATCTGCAGTTAATTCCTCCACTGAAGTCCTGAACCTCTCAAAGTCATCTATGAGGACTGAAATCAACTTTTTCCCAGCTCCTATGAATGTTGATATTTTTACCTTCACCCACGGATCACAAATGTTCATGGCATCTAGAATGGTGAATCCTTTCCAGAAGGTTTTCAATTTACTTTGTCCAGATGTATCAGAGGAATCACTATCTATGGCAGCTATAGCTTTATCAAATGTATTTCTTAAATAATAAGACTTGAAAGTTGAAATTACTCCTTGATCCGTGGTTGCAGAGTGAATGCTGTGTGAGCAGTCATGAAAACAATGTTCATTTTCTTCTGCATCTCCCTCAGCACTCTTAGATGACTAAGTATGTTGTCAATGAGCAGTAATATTTTTTTTTTTTTTTTTTGAGACAGAGTCTCACTGTGTTGCCTGGGCTAGAGTGCCGTGGCGTCAGCCTAGCTCACAGCAACCTCAAACTCCTGGGCTCAAGCAATGCTACTGTCTCAGCCTCCTGAGTAGCTGGGACTACAGGCATGCGCCACCATGCCTGGCTAATTTTTTCTATGTATATTTTTAGCTGTCCAATTAATTTCTTTCTATTTTTGGTAGAGACGGGGTCTCGCTCTTGCTCAGGCTGGTCTCGAACTCCTGAGCTCAGAACGATCCGCCCGCCTCGGCCTCCCAGAGTGCTAGGATTACAGGCGTGAGCCACCGCGCCCGGCCCAGCAGTAATATTTTGAAAGGAATCTTTTTTTCTGAGCAGGAGGTCTTCACAGTGGGCTTAAAGTATTCATTAAATCAAACAGATAAGCTGGCATCCAGGTTTTGTTGTCCCATTTACAGAGAACAAGAAGAGTAGATTTAACATAATTCTTAAGGGCCCTGGGACTTCAGAATGGTAAATGATCGTTGACTTCAACTTAAAGTCATCAGCTGGATTAGTCCCTAACGAGAGAGTCTGTGTGTCCTTTGAATCTTTGAAGCCAGGCATTGATTTCTCCTCTCTCACTATGAAAATCCTAGATGGCATCTTCTTCCAATATAAGACTGTTTTGTCTCCATAGAAAATCTGTTATTTAGTGTAGCCACCTTCATCAATGATCTTAGCTAGATCTTCAGGATAACTTGTTGCAGCTTCTGTGTTAGCACTTGCTGCTTCACCTTGTGCTTGTTATGTTATGGAGATGGCTTCTTTCCTTACACCTCATGAAGCAATCTCTGCTAGCTTCAACTTTTCTTCTGCATCTTCCTCACCTCTCTCAGTTTTCATAGAATTGAAGAGAGTTAGGGCCTTGATCTGGGTTAGGCTTTGGCTTAAGGGAATGTTGTGGCTGCTTTGATCTTCTATCCAGACCACTCAAACTTTCTCCATGTCAGCAATAAGGCTGTTTCCCTTTCTTATCATTCGTGTATACGCTGGAGTAGCACTTTGAATTTCCTCCTAGACCTTTTCTGGAACATTCACAACTTAGCTAACTTCTTGGCACAAGAGTCCTAGCTTTTGGCCCATCTCAGCTTTCGACATGCCTTCCTCATTAAGCTTAATCATTCCTAGCTTGTGATTTAAAATGAGAGACCTGCGACCGATCCTTTTACTTGAACACTTAGAGGACATTGTAAGGGTATTAATTGACCTTAAGTTCAATATTGTTGTGTCTCAGGGAATAAGGAGGCCCAAGGAGAGGGTGAGAGATAGGGGAACGGCCAGTTGGTGGAGAAGTCGGAACACACACAACATTGATCAATTGAGTTCACCATATTATATGGATGCAGTTCGTGGTGCCCCAAAACAATTACAACAGCAACATCAAAGATCACTGATCACAGATCACTCTAACAGATATAATAATAATGAAGAAAGGCCAGGCGCGGTGGCTCACGCCTGTAATCCTAGCACTCTGGGAGGCCGAGGCGGGCGGATTGTTTGAGCTCAGGATTTCGGGACCAGCCTGAGCAAGAGTGAGACCCCGCCTCTACTAAAAATTAGAAAGAAATTAATCGGCCAACTAAAAATATATAGAAAAAATTAGCCGGGCATGGTGGCGCATGCCTGTAGTCCGAGCTACTCGGGAGGCTGAGGCAGAAGGATCACTTGAGCCCAGGAGTTTGAGGTTGCTGTGAGCTAGGCTGACGCCACGGCACTCACTCTAGCCCGGGCAAAAGAGTGAGACTCTGTCTCAAAAAATAAAATAAAATAAAATAAAATAATGAAAAAGTTTGAAATATCGTATGAATTGTACGAATATTGTGACACAAAAGCAGAAAGTGAGCACATGCTATTGGAAAAATTACACCAATAGACTTGCTTGACACAGGGTTGTCACAAACCTTCAATTTGTAAAAAATGCAGTGTCTGCAAAGTGTTATCAAGTGAAACACAATAAAATGACATATGCCTGTACATTAAAATCTGGTAAAATTGCTCTAAACTAAATGGTCACAAAACTAAATTACCTTACCAGACAAGAACACCATCTACTGATGGGGGAAGAGTTGGTATATGCTTTTGCTCTTAAGCATAACATTCATAAAAATTTCTGTGTGTATTTTATCTAATATTCTACATTATGTTTTTTGAGCACAGGGGCTCTAATTTTTATATTACCAGTATTTCCAACCTTGCCTGACACATTGTGAGCAATAAATATTTGCTAAAAGAATGAATCAAAAACAAAAGTACAACTGATTTGTACCCTGAAGCTTTCTTTTTCTCTGTGCACTCTGAAATATCTCCACTGGGAGGCAGCACATGACTTTAGTAAAAGCTTTCCAAGGGACGGTGGGAAAGGCACACTTGAATGAGAGCATTAGAAATACTGTAGTTCCAGGCATTCCGTGCTTACAGATGACAAAGGAAGAGATGATATTCGGACTTTTTAAATCTACTGCTTTAATGGCTCCAAGGCCAGTTGTGCATTCAATAATATCTCTTCCTGCAGCTTCAAAACATCTAAGTAATAATGGCAGTGAAAATGTCTGCAAATGAGTTCTCAATAATAATTAGATGCCATTGTGACTGATAAGAATTAATAGAAATTATCGTTATTATCTCTAACGGTCTAACAATAAGACATGCTTTGTATTTATTCCATGTAATTCAATGATTTGGTCAGCAAGCAAATTTTGCAAGATGTTTTTAAGAAAGGTGAATTTCATGAAAGAATAAACATGTTCCAACTTCTTAACTAATTTTTTTTTTTTTTGCCCCTTTTCTGAAAATAATCAGAACATAGACTATTGAATTAGCATGGGACATTTCCAGCATAAGCCAGGTACAATATAGGAGGGTTACTTTTGTTATTTTGGACAATTTCATGCAATTACTTCTACATTCTGGCTAGGTCTGGCCTCAACAATAGCACACGTGATTCCAAGTATTAACTGAATTTTTCATTGGGTTTCAAATTATTGCTCTTCTCCCTAGACTAATATTAGCTAATTTGTTCAGAGTTTTCACCAGTAGTTTACTCCAAACATTTAGGTTTTTTGCATCACTTTTAATCTACCTTCCTTTCTAAAAGTTTACAACTCTTTTGGACACATTTTGCTAATTGAAAATTTTTTCTCCCATGAATACCAACACGCTGATAAAACACATAGACAGCAATAACATTTAAAACATAAGATTAACTAAAGGATTCCCTTTGTAATGAGATCATATGTCTAGAAGGGTTATCATTGTAAACTAGGGAAAGTCTGGTCATAGATAAATAAAACTCATCCACTTCTAATGATGTGACAGAGACCCAGTAAATTTATTGTGCCAGGTTTATAGCATTGGTAATTAAAATTATAAATTTACATTTTGAGCATCTCATATACATATCTTTAAAGATTTCAAAGGGCCTGAGTGAAGCTGTTTGTCAATAGAAAAAATGTACAAGTTTTTCTAAGCTGGTGTTCTGAACTGATATTGGTAATTTCCCAATTCAAAATACAGGAACTCTTTTTATTTCTTAAAATTTACCAAGCCCATATTCTGGTTTAATGTTACTTGCCCACACTGCAAGCATATTTAATATTTTATCTCTTCCTTTTGTCTTTTCTGAAAGAATAAATATCTTATTTTTTATATTCAGTTTATTTTTCTCTTTTTTCTGCCCCTTTTTCTGACCCATCTCATTCTAATGTGGGAACTGCCAGATCTCAGTTTTTAAAAAAATCCTAAACACAGTTTTTAAAAAGTAAAATTTTCTTACAGTCTTCCATGAAGGTATAGTCTTGATTGATACATGGTTAGCCTTCCAAGGTACACAAAACAACAGACTAACCAAATATTTTCCCTCTGTATGATAAGGGTTATCAGGTTTCCAGCAAAATAACTGAAAGCTTACTCTTCAAAGCCCTATCTCCTTCACACAATGAATTCCAAGTTGCATGTTTTATTATTTATAGCATCCCACTTCCAAGTAGTAAACTCTGTATTAGTTAGAATTTGTATACATTATATCTAATGTTTCTTATAATAATGATTTTAAAAAAACATTTGCTTAAACAAAATAGAAATTTATTTTCTCTAAAAGAAGTCTGGAGGGAGGCAGTTCAGGGACATAGGCTTCTTATCTGTAATCTACAAGGTCATCTCAAGACCCAAGATAGCTGCTGAGCTCTTCCCATCATATCCACATTCCAGTCACCAAGAAGGGAAAAACAGGCTCCTCTTGGTTTCATTATTTCTTTTGAAGAAACTCTCTCAGAATTTCCATCCAGCAGTTCCACTTACATCTTAGTGGCTTATAAGCCACATGGCCATAATAGTATGAAAAGAGACTGAGAATTTGTCTTTTGTCTGGACAGAAATACTCTCACAAATTTAGAGTTCTATTACCAAGGAAGGAGAGAACAACAATTGGAAAGCCAGTGGAAGTCCCTGCTACAATGTGCATTATAATTTTCTTTATAGTAGTGAAATATTAGAAACAACCCAAGTGGCCTGGAGAATAAATGATTAAATAAAATCCAGAATGTTCACATATTAAATACTGTCTTGATATTTAAAATATTCATGGCTGTTTATTGACATGGAAAGTTATCCATCATACATTTTTGAGTAAAGAAAACCAGCATCTATAATGATCCCATTTGTAAAATCATGTATCTGAAATGATTTTTTTAAATGTTAACAGTGGTTAGATAACCAATGGAGTTAGTGATTTTTTGTGTAGCTTTGGTTTTGCTTTTCTATATGTTTTGAATTTTTTACAATGAGCATACACTGTCTGCATGATTACTATGGAAATAAAAAGGTACTGACAAAATCATCTTCAGTAATTAAAAAAAAAAAAGTCAATCTGCAAAACTTTCTGTGTGAACACTGGTTTTCAACCAGTGGGATTTTTAAGCTGCCCTGATGACGTTTGCCAATTTCATAGTGATAATATTATAAAGTACCCTCATTGTCAATCTCCAGTAACACCGAACAAAGCAATAGTGAGGACTATTTGTAAAAATCCTTATTTGCTATTTTGTCTTAGACTTCTAACTGCAGCTAATTTGAATTTTATGCCACTGAATTTTTAATCTGATGTTCAGTAGAAAGAAATAGAATTTTTATCAATACCTTCTGTATGTTTGCACAAGTTTTAATTGCAGTGATTATTTCAGGTAGTTATTGCCCCTGAAATAATATTTTCATTCTGTCAGATATAATCATATATAGGACTTTGAGAGATAAGTAGGATATCTGAAGCCTCAGTCTCCCTTTCCTACACATATGACATTAAGCCCCTTGCCTCATTCACTTTATCTCTGAAATGGGTTGAATAATGACTCCTTTACTTACTTCAAAGGATGTTGTGGAAGTAAAATGAGATAATTGATGGGAAATGTTTTGCAAAGTTAAAAGTAGGATATATGATACTGGGGCAGACTGGCTTATCTTAGAATCAAGGGTTTTATGCAACGTTGGGTTTTTAAAGCAGAAGCTATCATCTTTGGTACTGCCCACAACACCTGCAGCTAGTGTGGCTAAACAAGTTGGTTGCTACTTCAAAGGGCAGCAGCAAATTGAGGCAAGCAGGTGTTAAAAGAATGAAGACTAAATCACTAATCCAGAAATCCATCGTGAAAAAAAGCAGCCAGAATTTCTTGCATCACCTTCTTGAGCTGGGTGGGTAAAATCTGAATCGATCATGTAAATTGTATTGTATTAAAGGATTTTTAAAAATAGAATATCCGTGATTTTCTTAAAATATCAATTTGCAAGAAAAGTTTCAGTGATTCCAGACAGCTGAGAAGTATTTTAAATGTCTTGCAGAGAAAAAAAATCTCAAACGATTAAGAATAAGTATTTCTTTTTCTTATTTAATTAAAACAAAAACATAGCCTGCTTGGAAAAGTGGTCACTGTGAACACACACATATTTATATCATCTCCTTTGAAATGACATCTGTCTTAACTTCCATTTTCACAGGTGGAGAAAATTGGGGGTTGAGCGTTCTAAGACTGTCATTAGTTACAGTTGAATTTCCTCTGAGCTGAGTTGAATTAAGTAGCTCTGGGGGGACCTTCGGGGCTCCTCTTTGCTTTGGGCTCCTGTGTAGCACCTGGGTGAGCTCATATTGCCTTGCTAACCAAGCCTGAACCCTTTCTTAATGTTGAAAAGGGTGATTGATGCTTATCGATTTAGGAAATTTGGGTGAATTGTGGTGTCTTTTACCACATAGATGAGTTTCTCATTTTTCTTTTTTATACTAAGAGGGTTTTGTGAGGTGCATACAATAGTGAACTCATAATACCCCATGTATGAGTAGAATTGTTTTCCAACACTTTAAGCTTCCTCATATAGCCCCCGGTCCCATTTGTGAGCTTTGCTTTGAGAAGGGCCTTTGCGTTGATCGTGGAGACGTGATTGGCGATGGGTTTGAAACATGTACTCTCTTACCTCGTGCACATAGATCGACCCAGAAACACTTTCTGGGAATCAGGTGAGCTAGAAGACTGCACTGGGGTTCAGCCATCACATTGAAACCTGCTCCAAATAACTTCTCTACTTCTTAATATTAATATTTCCATCTTTAAAATGTTTTAGATTTTAAACATGTCAGGGAGATATTTACCTGGGACTACTTGAAATTTTCTTAGAGAAAACTTACAGCTCCGTAACGTTTTAGCTTCAAGTAATATTGTATTTTGTTATTATTGTTAAAATAATGATTAAACTTTGTTTTCTCCCCTGCTTTTAGCTCAATGAGTACCGTGTCTTACATGGACGAACCCAGCCAGCGTGATGATGTGTCTCGCCTTACGGTTCAGATGGAAAACACCTATCAGTTGGGTGTGTTATTTTATCCTGCACCCCTACTTTAATCTTCTGATTTGGTGACTGATGTTTACTTAAAAATGCTATTTGATAACCTGGCATTGTCTTCAATCCTAGCCCAATATAAGGGACTTTAATTGAGTGATTTCATGCTGCTTTAGTTTCTTCCTCTGCAAAATTGTAGCAGCACACATTGCCTGGTTTTCTCTACCGGTGTTTCCCAAATACCAAGCAATTCCCTGGCGGCACTGATGTGTATAGAATATTATCAAATTAAGAAGTTCATTGGGTACTTCTGGGTGGATCTTTATACATATATGTATACAAGACCTGTCTGGAAAGTATCCAGCCATTGTTAATACATTTTTCATATTACACGGCTGGAAACTTTCCGGACAGCCCTTGTATATATGAGTTAAATGAAAGAGATCTGCACTGATGTTTTATCCAACAAAACCAATCAATGTTGTTGATAGGTGGAGGGAAAAAACCTCAAGGCAAAGGCAAATGATGCATAGTCCCCTGTTGACAGAGATGTTTATCCATTACCACTGAGGTTTCAGGTCTTTGAAAACAAAGATCTTTGCACCTGCCCCTATACTCCCAGGTGGAGTCCACGGCAAATATCTTTTCCCATTCATGTTCCTCGTAGACCTACTTGTTTTCTCTAAATGTGTAACTGCCCACTATTATCTGCATCCATGTATAATTACTGCTATATAGAAATTCCACGGAGACTTAGCAAGGGACAAAGGAAAACTCTATGGGCCAGGGCAATTCCATCTGTGGCCAGTTAACCCCAAGAAAATTATAGACCATCAGTACATCCCAATAGGCCTTGTAGCCAGTTTTCTCCAGTAATCCCCAAGACTACATGGATTACAGCACTCCATAATTAGTCAGTCTACTGGTATTTTCACAGTGCCTGCAGTGGACAGCTAATATTTCTGTCATCCAATATACTTTTATCCTCCTTCTGGTAACTTTATTCTGTTTCCTTTGGAGGAGCCTCACCACCACCACCATCACCACTTTTGGTCCCTAGCATTCTGCCAAAGTCGACTTCATAGCTGGACCACTGATGATTCTGGGACAGCATATCATCAAAGTCGATCCAGTCAAAGCCTTTGAGATTAAAGTGAGGAAGTGTATAGTTTGGCCTGTCGGAGAACCACATAAGGCCCTGAAACCCAAATGAACGTAGGGGCTGTGGCAGCTTCTGCCATCTTGCCCCAGCATGGAGGCTGAAACAGAGAAAACAACTAAATCCTGATATCATCTTTTGAGCCATGACTCCAGTTAGCTACTCTTCAACTTTTCAGTTCAGCAAGCTAAGTTTGGGTCAGGTTTTCCCCCACTTGCAATTAAAAGTTCTTAGCCATTAGGTGTCTATGACTTTCAGCTGTGCATGCTCAAAGAGTTTGACTCAGATATCAGCAAGATAAAGCAGTTAAAATGTGAATCCTTATTTTTTCGTTTTTGTTCATAAGGCTATATTTTCACAACTTATTTCCTCACATAAACAAACTAAATCATCTTATCAGTTTTAGAAGTACTGAGTATTGAACCAAGTTAGAAAAGTAATTTTAAAAAATATCTTAGTCTAGATAAAATATTTCCATATTTTCTGAGAAAAGTTGACATGAAATTTTCATGATTAAAACCTTTTATGCTTGACAACTCACTTCTCTAAGCATTCAACTAGCCATTTTATTAATATTCAATCAAAACTGTATTTTCACTTCTACTTGTTTCTGGATTTATTTTGCATGTGAAAGGTATGCTGTGGGTCTTTGGTAAAGATTTTCTCACATGTACACAATGTAATACTGGCCAGAAGAGTGGAAGAAAACATCAGTCAAGCACCAGCACTGTTGTGTTTAATTAATTTTTCATTCTATTCAGTTGTCTGTTTATTCATCTAAACACATCTTAAATGGTAGCATTTATCTAAGTAATTACAGCTGCCAACAATGAGATGAAAGATGAGTATAATTCATGAGAAGAAAGGGAATGGAAAAAGGAAACTTCGTTTCTTATAATAAAACATCATTTACATTTTCTCATTAATTACTGAAGCAAGAGTACAGAGGAAAATGCAGGCTGTGGAATCTGTTGTATCTGAATTTCAATACTACTAATAGTTTTGCTAATTCATAGGTAAAGGATGTTCGGGCAAGGTATTTAACATTCTTGAATCTCAGTTTCTTCATCTGTAAATTGGGATAATAGTCTATACAACATAGGGATGCAGTGAGAATCAAATGAAGTAATATGTATATATTCATTCAGTTTACATATTACTTTGTTTAATGTAAATATTAATACATATTTAAATTGCTTCTCCATTCGTTGTGTTATTGCTCCTGAAAGTGACTGCCTCTGGGACCTTACCGTAGATCACCAAGGATAAAAGCCTCCCATGATATTCAGTGTAACCTCCTATTAATTATGGGATAAGTTTTCCACAGGAATTTCCTCTGGAGTAGTACCCGATTCTTTTAAAACACTGACTATGAGCACCAGGTCAGACTAGAGCTGTTGGTGGCCACCTTTGCTGCCACATCAAGACGGCCTGCCTGAGAACGAAGCTAACATAATGGAAAGTAGATCCTAAATACTGAGAGAGAGAGGGAGAGAAATCATTTGAGTTCAGCTTTCACGAGGTGCTCAAGCCCTGTCTCCAGTATCAGGTTTTCTTGGACAGAATCTGTCCGTCTGTCAGCACTGACTTTGTGCCATCCCATGGGTCCTTCGTGACCATGGGGGCCTCATTGTCACTCATTACATCCTCTCCCATCTTGCTGCCTTCTCAGCAAGGGAACTTCCCGTCCCTTCCTTCCGAATGCAATCATCACAAGAACAGCAATAACACTAATAAGAAAAGATCTCACAAGTGTTTTATTGTGTAGTAGGCACTGCTCTAAACATTTTTAATATTTTATCTCATTTAATCCTAACAGAAAAATATTAGTATAATAATTCTTATTGACCCATTTTGGAGGAGTTGAAACATACATATATTTAATAACGGTATCTTTATTTTTCTTGTATCTATTTTTAAGGACAAGTTTTGTTTTGTTTTGTTTTTAATTTTTGTGTTTTTTCGTCCTGACCTTTTCGTGTCTTTGCCTTTTGGTTTCTAAAACATTTTTTCCTCCTAAGGAAAAAAATAACCCTCAAAATAAACAAGAAGAAAAGCTTTGCTATTCATATGAGTTGACTCTGAAAGTAACTCTAGGAGCTTATTTTAGGAGTCAGAAGCTGAAGGGTGACCCTTTCTCTCTCTTTGCATCTCAGCATCCCACTCTGAGCAAGGCAGTGCATGATTCTGGATGTACAGAAGAAGAAAGGTCACAAAGAACATTTCATCACTGTATTTCAAAATATTTTCAAAATAGAATCTGATTAATGAATTTCATTTAACTAAGCAAAGTATGGAAAGGACATTGGTACAGCTGGATTGTGGGAACGACTGGAAACAGAGACTCAAGTGCCACCGAAATTCTCTCTTTCCATCGCTAACCTGTGTGGGTGCTTCCTTCTCTCACTGTGGCCTGGCCGCCAGCAGTTCCTAAGGGTCAGATGTCATAACTTTTGCCAACAGAAAGAGGCTAACTCTTTTTTCCTAGTTCCAGTTTAAAATAAAAATTCCAAGAAAGGACTCTAAGTGACATGGCCTGGGGCAATGTCACCCCTGGGTCAGCCAACCAGGCCCTGGACTTGGGTTCATAAGAGGTAATGGTAGATCCTAAAAAACCACTTTGTTAGAGTAGGAAAAGGACCAGTTCCTAGAAAGGGACATGCTGGTCCCAAATGAAAGGGAGAAATAAGTACTAGGGAGATAAAATAATCTACACTAAAGGAATTCTCTATTTTCTGAATGGAGCAATGCTTGTAGGTAGATACAATACAAGACAGAATTAAGTTCTACATGAGTGATGTAGGCCAAGTAAGGTACATGTGCTTGTAGGAGAGAGTGAAAAGGAGAAGGGTATTGATCTAAAGCAGCGGTCCCCAATCTTTTTTGGCACCAAGGACCGGTTTCATGGAAGACAATTTTTCCATGGAGTGGGATTGAGGGGATGGTTTTGGGATGATTCAAGCGCATCACATTTATTGTGCAATCAAACCTCTCTGTTAATGATAATCTGTATTTGCAGCCACTCCCCAGTGTCAGCATCACCGCCTCAGCTCCACCTCAGATCGTCAGGCATTCGATTCTCACAAGGAGTGTGCAGCCTAGATCCCTTGCACATGCAGTTTACAGTAGGGTCCGAGCTCCTATGAGAATCTAATGCTGCCACTGATCTGACAGGGGGCAGAGCTCAGGTAGTGATGCGAGTGACGGGAGCTGCTGTAAATACAGATGAAGCTTCGCTGGCTTGCTCGCTGCTCACATCCTGCTGTGCATCCCGGTTCCTAATAGGCCAAGGATGGGTACCAGTCCATGGCCCAGGGTTTGGGGACCGCAGATCTAAAGGAAATAATTTACGTAATTTAGTCTAGGCTGATGATATCCTTTTTAAATTTCTTAAACAGAGAAGGGGAAATCACTCCCAAGCCTAGCTTCATTTCACAGCAGCATGCAAGCATTTCACAGAGGGCTGTAAGTACCCAGGAGCTTGCTTTCAGGGTAACTGTACCTGGTACCCTATCTCTGACCTCAAGAAACAGGAGCAAACAGGACCAGCCATTCACAGGTTTGTAACAGCTTGTCTCTGGCCTGTGGAACAGAGATTCCTGCTGAGTAAATGTTGTGGTTAAATATTAGAGTCATTGTATCTGATGTCTCTACTTTACGTGTCCAGATTCATTCCTCACTCTGACTTAAAGTATATTGAACAATTCTTATATTCTCAGCAAAATAAAAATACTATTTGTCGAGCCTCAGGCGGCTGACCTAATGGTACTGCAGTCACGGCGGTAACCTTCTGGTTAAGTTCAGCCAATGGGAAACTTCAGCAGAAGGCAGAGAAAAGGAGGAGTGTGAGCTCAGGGCATTTACTTCCCTGGCTCCTTGCCTGTGGGTTCATCTCAGACTGGTTACATCCTCAACCAAAGGACATAAGCTGCTCTCAAGGGAGCCCTCTCCACATGACTCTTCTGGGACCTAGAGCTCCCTTCCTAGATTCCTCAATCCTGGGGAGCGGGGCAGCAGTGATACCCTCACTGCCACTAGCTGAGGGGACTGCACCATCCGTTGTGATTTCCTGCATCCCACTCAGACCTTCCTACAGAGTGCCTTTGTTAGACCCTCCTGGAATAGTCCTAAATGTAGTGTGCCATGCTTCCTTTGACCCTGATTGACATAGTCGTTAAAAATTAACACTTATTAATAGATACCAATGACTATTCAAAGAGAATTGGATATAATTCTTGATCTCATTCCTTTATCTTTATCAATTCAACAAATGATTCAGCCTCCATATGCCAGGCCTTGGGCTCATGTGAAAGTCGTGCAAAGACGTGTGCATATAACCAGAGAGATGATAAAGCTGATATTCCCAGGGTGCAGGATAAAGAAGGATCCATCCTAAGCTTCTGTTGTGAATGTGGATGGAATGTGGTTGAGGATATAACCTCTAGTGTCAGATAAACCTGGGTGTGTATTCCAGCTCTGCTATGGTGCGATGCTGGGCAGGTTACTCGAAGTATTTAAACCTCTGTTTCTTCATCTGCAAAATGGAAATAACAATGAGATATACTCTGAGATCTACTGGAAGATTATATAACATAGTAAATATGAGCTTATCACAGTGCCTGACACATAGAAAATGCTCAATAAAAAGTAGCCATTATTTGTATTAATATAACGATTATTATCTATAAAATTTTAAATTCAGAAATCATAAATTTAAAGTTTCTTACACCTTTAGCATTGTGGTGTTTTTTGTTTGTTTGTTTGTTTGTTTGTTTGTTTTGAGACAGAGTCTGGCTCTGTTGCCCTGGCTAGAGTGCCGTGGCATCAGCCTAGCTCACCGCAACCTCAAACTCCTGGGCTCGAGGGATTCTTCTGCCTCAGCCTCCCGAGTAGCTGGGACTACAGGCATGCGCCACCGTGCCCGGCTAGTTTTTTCTATATATTTTTAGTTGTCCAGCTAATTTCTTTCTATTTTTAGTAGAGACGGGATCTCGCTCTTGCTCAGGCTGGTCTCAAACTCCTGACCTTGAGCGATCCACCCGCCTCAGCCTCCCAGAGTGCTAGGATTCCAGGCGTGAGCCACCGCGCCCGGCCAGCACTGTGTTAATATTAGACTCTAAGGAGGATAAAAGCCAATGTTGCTTACCATTTCACCAGAAAGAAATACAGTATGCCTTAGTATTATCAAGTGGATTAGGAGACAGGATAGCGGTGGGGACCCAGTGCATGGGGAGGAGGGAGAAGGGAGGGACGTTTTTTACCTGAGTGGAGGAGGAAGGCTCCCTGGCGAAGAAGACAATTGAGCTGGACTTGAAACATGAGTGGCTATTTCTTAGATGATCAAGATGGGGAATGGTGTTGCATTTGGAAAAAAGAGCGAGAGCAAAGACACACGAGCACCGTTTAAAGACAGATGGAGCCCGTGAGGCTGCATGTGGACAGCTGCGGTGGTGGGAGAAGAAGCCCTGGCTTGAGGAGTCCTCTTGAAAGGGAATGTCACTTAAGATCCAGTAGGCAGATTGAAGGGGGAGATATAAGAGATGGGGAGCCAGTTAGAAAGCTGCTGAGACTTTGAAGTAAGTCACTAACAGAGAGGTCTGGAAGGAAGAGACTTTCAATGTCAAACCCCAACAGAATGGAACACACTTTTTAGGTCGTCCAGGAAATGTATGAGTCTATTGTCTCCTTGTCCACTCCCAGAGAACCTGACGGGGAAACCTAATTAGGACCCATTGTTTCCGTAAATACAGACCACCCAGAAGATTAAATGTCTGTCATGCTTCAATACTCTTTTGATTAACCTATGGGGTAGGGGGATATGATTTGAAATTACTTTTTAGAAAGAAATTCCTTGTGTATTTTCAGGTCCTCCCAAACATTTTCCTGTGGTCACTGTCAATCATATTTTGAAAGATGTCTTAACTAACTATCTGCAAGAAGAAGAATATGAACCAGAGCTCTGCAGGCAGATGACTAAAACAACTGCCGAGGTACATGTGTGATTTGCACAAAGTGTTAACAATAGCTAGAATAGTTGCTGAAAGCATAATCCACCCTCTACTTTTGATGAAGGGAATTTATTTGTAGTAACAGAATGTATATTTATGCTTTATGAAAATATTTACTAGGTAATATTCTGTGTGTGTGTGTGTGTGTGTGTGTGTTCTGTGTGTAAAAAGCTTCTGTCTAAAACAATCAAGGGCATGATTTGCATGTATTTTATAACAAGTCTATAAAAATGGCCCATTTATAAAAATATTTATTGTAAAAGATACAGCATTTTAATGATTTTTTTTCTCTTCACCAACGCTGCTTCTGTGAGTGCCATAGAATACAGACATTGCGGTCTTTAAGTACATTTCTATTTTTATCAACCAAAATTCTGGCCCTTCATCAAGGTTTTCTCTACTTTCCTTTTTATTATATAATAAACTCCTTAATAAACATTCATGAATAGTCATAATACAACAGAGTGCGGATGTATGGTCCCTTAATTAGACATAAACAAGACGGTATAACTCCAATGCCAACATTCTGTGAAGGGAAGCCATCTTAACATAGATTTTCAAAGAATATAATAATTCATTAAATCCTGTGCCCTGGATTATAATTTTTCCATGTACCTTAGAGAATGTAGATTTTTTTGCTGGTGTAATCATTTTGTCCCTGAATGTTCCGTCTCATAAGGGCAGCGCTTGAAGGAAATGATAGTTATGGTTCTACAACAATTACTGAAAGTATATACGATGCAACATGCTCTCTTCTTAAATTAAATCTCCTATATTTATAACAAAAGTTAAGCTTTTTTTAGTTTCAATGTGGCGAAATGAAGACCCATCCTTCTTTTTTTTTTTTTTTTTTTTAATTTCTAGGTTATTAAAGCCCAGGTCAAGGACTTGGTGATTCCACGGTATAAACTAATTGTGATTGTTCACATTGGACAACTGAATGGTCAGAACATACTTATTGGAAGCAGATGCCTCTGGGATCCTAAAAGTGATACCTTTTCATCTTATGTGTTCAGAAATTCTTCTCTCTTTGCTCTTGCAAGTGTCTATGCAGTTTACCTTGAGTGACTGAAAATAAGAAATCTAGTTCTTACTTTTTAACATCATGAAACAGGCTGTATCTCTGTACACAAAAGCTTTACTGCCAAAAACTTTGAGAAAGAAACACACTAATATTTCAAACAAGCTGAAGCTTTTGAACTTTTTTCATACTCTTGTAAGGATTGGGGGAGGGGAGGATGGCACAAGAAAGAATCTTGTTTTTGGAACTCAGTCTTGGTTTTGCATAGATGTAGGTTCTTATTGCATATTACTTTTGGTACTAATCATTTTAATTACTCTTTCATTAGGGAGTTAGAATTTCCTTTATTATTTTTTAATGAAGAGAAGTTTTAAAAAAATATGGGTATATACCCTGACCAATCAATACTAGTAGAGTATTCAACACGGTAGACACAATACACAAATGATAAATAATATGCCTCAGTGCTGCATATGAAAGAATACTGGTTTTCATTTTGCACTTAATAAATTGAGCAGCATTCATTAAGTGCAATTATTGTTACATGTACCTGACAGTTGAAACTGCTGAGGTAGAATTAATGGCTTTATAGCAATTATCGTGGTCCCACGGGCCGCAAGCTAAAACTAGAAGCTCTTGTGGGTGCCTGCACTTTACAAAATTGTGGGAGAACTGAATGTTAGCTCTTCAATAATGGAGACTATAAAGTGAACAATGGCTTTTTAGGGCACCGAAGTAGACATTGTGATATTAAATATACATGATGCTTAATCGTAAATGTATCTGTAACACCGAAAATCATGTATTGGAAGGAGACACTGCTTTTAAATATATACTGCCTGATATGCTTTTAAATAGGTTTTCCTCGGCTAACAAACTTTTACACAAATAAAACATGTGTATTTACCATTTTGTTCTTATGAATTCAATACTAAAGTGACCCAGTGAGGTTTTGAATAGATGGGCACTAAAATTTACAGGGCTGAACTAGCTTATTATTCTGCTGGTTAATGTATCTTGTACCATGGGTCATTTATTTTTATGGAGCTTTCAGGCCTTTGTGTGCGTGTAAACGATGCTGTGGCGTTGTTCTTGGATGGTAAGTGAACTGCCTAGAGGACATTTGTTAAAGGTCATAGACAGATTGTACACATATGGAGACAATTAGCAATGCTTTAGTCTTAAGGAAAAAATGATGTGTAATTCATATCAAAAAGAGTTTAACAAATGGAAAACCAGTCAATGCTTTATAATTTTAAAATGTTTTGGTGTCTCACTTTTCCCCAACATGACGTGTCGTAAAAAATGGATACGTTTAAAATCTCTTTCCTCTGCACCCTGTGGCTTTTAAAGTGGCTTTTCAAAATGAATTTGTCAATTTCCATTATTTTTTTCCTGTTAGTGCTTTAGTGGGAATATTTCTGTGTAATAATTTATCACAACTAATATTGGTCAGTCTCCGTCAGCCAGTTTTGAATGTGGATTATATTACAAGTATAGTCAATAAATGAGCTTCATATTTTCATTACACATTTGTGAACATCTCCTTTCTTGGAACAGCAAGGGCACTGATATAACAATTTTACATGAATAAATCAAATGAAGAAACTTCTTTAGTATTTAAAAAGTCTGTCGTATAAATGGCTTTTTTTTTTAAGAGTTCTAAATTCTAATATATGAGATAATTTCTTACCATCTTCCCTAGGCTGTGTTGGGAATCAAAACTTTAAAACATGATGGCAGTAAAAAACAAAAAAGAAAGCACTTTGCCAGCATATTGCCATGTGTTACAATTCAGATAGTCGATGATGAATTCTAGCAATTATACAGCAATACAGGAACATACAGTGAAAACTCACTAATTGCAACCAACTTGGGAGGATGCTAATTATCATGCAGAGCCTTGTCATAGGGAATTTTTAAAGCAATGACACTAAATTTGAAGGAATTGTTTTATTTTGAAACACCCTGAACTTTCCTGTTTTTTTCCCTCTCCATAGGTGTTCCTAAAGTGCCATTCTTCTTCCCAGACTGCCCACGACCCTGCCTACCCCAGAGCCTTCCCCTGGCTTTCCCTACCTCAGAACACCCCCATCACTTTCACTTAAGCAATTTTCTTCACTTTACAGTGTCAAACTCAGCTCTCGCCTTTTCTCTCGATCCTCCATCCATTGCTTCCTGCCTGCGTGCTCTCTTCTCTGATCACTCTCATAGTTGGGCTCCAGATTGTTCTCCAGCTAATTTTTGAATATTAGTTTTGTTTTCCTTACTAGATGGAAAACATATTGAATACATGGGCTGCACCTAACAAAAAAAATTCAATTCGTTTTTACTTTTAAAGCAAGAATCATGAGCGTTGCACTGTGCTACGTAACTCCCAGCTACACAGATAACAGCAATACACAGTTCAACCCTTGAGGAGCTAGGATCCTGTAGGGATGGTGAGAGAAGCACACAGGTACGGAGAGACCACAGTACAGGCTAGAATGTGTTGTCATAAGAGAAGTCCCGAATATCTTTATCTTAGTAAGGGGATCATGGTAGGCTTCATGAAGAGAAACGGCAATTTAATTTAGACTATGAAGGAGACAAGTAGAATTTCAACAGAGGAGTCACAGGAAGAAGTCTGGATTGGATAAAACACAGTGTTCATGAAGACAAGTGGTTAGAACTAAGATTGGAAGGATACATGGTGAATGTCTGGGTAAGAAAAACGACACTCAGACAATGGGTGGTCAAGGAAAAGTTTTTCATTAGGCTAATAATGTAAGTGAAGTGGCTTTCCAAATATGTTGGAAAAAAGCGGGAAGACCACTTAGGCGAGGTGAGAGGTAACAGAGGCTGAACTAGACAGTGATGCTGAAATGGAAAGGAGAGGACAGTTGCATGGACATTATAGGAACAAGGTCTACATGATTAGGCAAAAAAGAAAGAAGAGTCAGAAGTGACGCTAAGGCAGCGTAACAGAGCAGTTGAAAGTTTCACATTTTAGATGTTTGCAGACCTAGGTCTGAGTCCTGCTGTTCCAGGCACTAGTTAAAGGACCTTAAATAAGTTATTAATCTTACCAAGCTGCAGCTTTCCCATTGAGAAGCAATGATAATGATGAAATCTACCTTACAGGATTTTGGTGAGGATTAATTAAATATTAATACATACGTTTGCTAAACTCTTAACAACATAATCCCTGATAGGAAGCCCTCAATATATAGTAGCTTCTGTGATTGCAGTTGAAAGTTTGAGTATGAATCACTAGATCAGTGGTCCTGTTTGCAAAAAACAAGGAAGTCAGCAGGAAGAGTTTGGGGAATAAAATATTAAGTTTGATTTGCACTTGTTGAATTTAAGTTAATGACATTGAGATGGAGGTAGCCTCAGGCAGCTGAGAGAGTGGAACTGCAGGTGAGCTACAACACTACAGCACTAAGGTGAGAGATTTAGACTTGGCAGTCATCCAGATCAAGACCTAACATCCTCCTCCTGCTTTATAAAATATTCATTAGCAGAATCTTCAGCACATGTAGTCAGTACTAATAGCAAATTACTAAAAATTCAGTTAGCTCTGGCAACGTCAGCCAGAAACCGCCCCCCAAAATCAACAGGGAATTTTTTTCCCCAAACCAAAATTAAATGATATCCTCCTTTTTCGATTATTTAAAAAAAATTCCTGTATGGTCACTTTCTGTGGTCGGACATCATTAGTGTCTTTAAGGGAGACATTAATGCTATTGTCTGCTGTCATTGCTAACAGAACTGCGTTAAAGAAAACACAGAATAGTAAATTCTTACAACAAAGTCCCACAGATTTTATGTTGGAAAATTAAGTGCTAGGTCAGCTCATTTGCTTTTTAAAACTCTTGGAATTATCCAGTGTATGGGAGTCATTTAAAAAACAACAGTTGAGAAATTAGAGCTTTTAAATCTAGCCATCTTAGAGAATGAGCACATTCTTTGTTGGGACCATCATTTGACCTGTATTTCTAGATAGTGCCAAAAAATGCATTAAGAAAACACAACATTAAATAGTTATTGATAATCTACTATGCCTTTTTGCTCCCGAAATTCTTATAAGGGAGTGGTCTACACCCTCTACCTCTGATTTTCTCTGCTACTCTCTTGTTCTCCTCCTTTCACCTTCTGCAATCTGGTTCTCATCCCCACCAATGTGTTACTTTGACAAACAGTGAAAGTGGTCCCCCAGGCCAAATCTGCAAAACATTTATTTCTCCGGCTGCATTCCACCTCAGCTTTTTTCCAAACTCATTTCTTCAGGACAGCAATGCAATATAGGTGGTTTGGGTTTGTTTGTGTTTGTGTTTGTTTGGGGGTTTTTTCGGTTTGTTTTTAAAGCAGAGGTTTGACGGACATCTCCTTTAGCTTCCAACCCTTACTAGCTGCATAACTTTGGCAAGGTGGCTAGTGTTTTGAGCTTCGGTTTCCCCAAAGGTAAAAAATGATTATATTAATAGTTATGATTACTGCTTATGTTCTTGTCACAAAGACTGAAAGGGAAATTGTGTATAAAATATCTGACCATGGTTGATGCTTACTCTTGGTTTCCAATTTTTTTCCTGCAGAATCTGTTTCTTGAAAAATTGAGCAGATGTTTTTGCAATTTCTGCTAACCACCATAATGTAATACCCTAGAGTACTAGGATTTTTTTCCTTTCGAACCTTTAATCATCTACTCCTACATTCTTTGAATAACAAATAATTTCTCCTCAAGTCCACATTTACTATACAATGCTATTCCCCCCTAAATTTAGCCACTGTTTGCTAATCTCTACCGGTTTTTATACTTACTCCACTGGGAGGTCTTAGCTCCCACGTTAGTACTTTCTTGGTGCCTTTTAATGCTTTTGCTTACTGACGTTTAGTTTTTCCTGTCTTAGTGCCCATTTGAATTTATATGTTCTCTTCCTCGTATGTAGGAACACATACTTCTAGACGGTTTATTGAGACTAACATGTTAAGTATCTGATTGAAGTCTCCTGTAATCTCTCCTCAGTTTCTTTCCTGGCCAATTTAACTCTGGTACACAATTTTTTTTTTTTATTTTAATGCAGGCTATAACTTGAAACTTGTGGTTTTCCACCTACCCACCAGGCTATTTCCCTACCTTGCAAGGCAAGGAACCAGTATAACCAGTATGGGAAGCATTGTGCTTCATTTTACATCTGTGATCAAAAAGGAAAGATGGCTACGATGAAGATGAATCATCCATCGGAAGGACAGAATACCCAGCCTGATTTGTTTAGGGGGTGCTGGGAAATATTTTTTAAAATTCATATAAGGAATATTAAGCTTAGAGACTCATCATTTCATTTTGAAACTAAAAAACAATAAACTGTATGTCATTAATTATAAAAATATACTATCTATGTTTTCCTGTAAGGAAATATATTTTATGACAAGAACTTTACTTTGGCAGGGTAACTATAAGAATTTTTTTAAAGAGTAGTTACATTTCTTGCATCCCAGTTCACAAGCACAAGTAAAAGCCATCTAAGGGCCTATTCATTTAAAGAAGAAGTAATACCAATCTTAAACATTCAGAGATTAGAGAAAGAAGAAACATTTTCCCACTCATTTTGTGGGGCTAGCTTAACCCTGATATTAAAATCACTTAAATATTACAGGAAAGACAAATGTTGTTTATGAAAATAATATGCAAAAGTACTAAGCAAAATGTTAGCAAATAAAATGCAATGATATAGAAAAAAGAGAATACAATATTAATAACTGGGAATATTCCAACAATTCATCTTTGTACAAGTAAGTAAAAATCCTCTTAAAAGTCATGCACTAGGCTGTAATCCCAGTACTATGGGAGGCTGAGGTGGGAAGATTGCTGGAAGCCAGGAGTTCAAGACCAACCTGGGCAACATAGTGAGATCCTCTCTCTACAAAATACAGAAAAATTAGACAGGTATGGTGGTGCACACCTGTAGTCCCAGCTACTCAGGAGGCTGAGGCAGGAGGATCACTTGAGCTCAGGATTTTGTGGTTGCAGTGAGCTATGATGATGCCACTGCACTCTAGCTCAGGCAACAGAATGAGACCCTGACCAAAAAAAAAAAAAAAGACCTGACTCAGGTGGGGCAAAGGCAATACATGTAAGCTAAACATTTGTACCCCTGTAGTATGCTGAACTAAAAAAAAGTGCAAAAAATGACAAAGTCATGCACTTGGTTATATATGTATTAACTCCAGTGAATTTTTTTAAAGTCACCAGGCTAAAGATACTATTACAGCTTTTTTCTTCTAAATTGTTAAAGAACCAATAATGCCTTCATTTTATAAAGCTAGAATATTTTTATTGCCAGTTTTATTTATGAACACAGATTCAAAAATTCTAAATAAAATATTAACAAATGCAGGCCTTCGAGTATTAAAAGAATGTTACACCATGATCAAATAGATTTATTCTGAGAATACAGAGAAATTTCAACATAAGAAAAACTACAATTCTTCATATTAACTAAAGAGAATAACATCATATGATGGAATTAAATAGGCGTTTGATACAATTTAGAGGAATTTCTAACAAAATAAGTCCTTAAGCAATATATAAGAGAATAAAGCTCTTCAGATGTTCAGGAATATTATCTATATCCATATGTAATGCATGCATACAAAATGTACATATATTATATAAACTACTTTATCATTTATTGTTTTATTTATGTGTATTTTAACCAGTAAATGTCATACCGAGTAGTGAATGCTGAAGCCATTTCCATTACACATAGGAACGTGGGAGAGACGTATACCATCATCACTATCATTAAGATTCTTTTAGTGGTCACCTTCCCACTGAGGCCTTCCCTGGATACCCTGCCCAAAATTCAGTCTCCGTCCTCCCCACACCCAAGCCTTCCCATCCCCCTTCTGAGCATCAGTCATCATCTAGTATTTTTCTTGTTTCCATTTGCTTTCCATTAGAGTGTGCACTTTGTTGGTCTGTTTTATTCACAACTGTATCCTTAGCACCCAGAGCAGTGCCTGGTACATTACTCTCTCAATAATTACTGAATAATGAGTAATGTAATAAGACAAGAATATGAAATAATCAACTTAAATATTGTTAAAAAAAAAAGAGAGACAGGAATACCTTTTTATTTACAAATGATAAACGTAAGATGGTAGATTTTTGATTGATAAATAGTATTTTACATCTTTATAGGATAATTATTGCATGCATAGAATGTGTAATGATCAAGTCAGGGTATTTGGAGTGTCCATCACCTTGAGTATTTATCATTTTTATATTTTGGGAACATTTCCAGTCCTTTCTTCCAGCTGATTTGAAATATATAATACATTGTTGCTAACTATAGTCACACTAGTCTGCTATTGAACATTAGAAGTTATATGTTCTAATGTATGTTTGTACCCATTAGCCAACCTCTTTTGTTTTTGTTTGTTTTTTTTTTTTTGAGACTGAGTCTGGCTCTGTTGCCTGGGCTAGAGTGCCATGGCGTCAGGCTAGCTCACAGCAACCTCAAACTCCTGGGCTCAAGCGATCCTCCTGCCTCAGCCTCCCAAGCAGCTGGGACAATAGGCGCATATTATCATGCCCAGCTAATTTTTATATTTTTAGTAGAAACGGGGTCTCACTGTTGCTCAGGCTGGTCTCGAACTCCTGAGCTCAAGCAATCCTCCTGCCTCGGCCTCCCAGAGTGCTAGGATTACAGATGTGAGCCACTGTGCCCAGCCTCACATTTTCTTTCTTCATTTGTCTGTTGATAGACAGGCTGAATCCGTACCTTTGCTATTGTGAATAGTGCTACAATAAACATGGGAGTGCAGGTATCTTTTTGATATATTGATTTATCTTTTTGTGGATAAATACCCAGTAATAGGATTGCTGGATCATATGATAGTTCTATTTTTAGTTTTTTGAGAAATCTCCATACTATTTTTTGAAGTGGCTATACTAATTTATATTCCACCAACAGTGTATAAGAGAGTTCTGTTTTCTCCACAAGATGGATTAGATTTAAATACAAAGGATAAACAATAAAATTATTAGAATAAAACTTAGGAGAATTCTTGTACAACCTCGCAGTAATGGAGATCTTCATAAGCAAAAGTGGGAAATCCAGAAACCATGAAAAAAAGACAGGCATTCTAAGTCAAAAAGCATCCTGAATGAAGTCAAGACATGAAAAACGGGAGGTAGGGGGGAGGACATTTTACTTAGATAACAGTCAAAAAAGTTAATATTCTTAATATAAAAAGGCTTTGAAAATTGATAAGACTATTACAATTAAATAGAAAAATGGGCAAAGGATATGGACAGACTAATTTACAGAAGAGGAAATACAAGTGGACAATAAATATAAAAGGCGATTGTTCCATAGTGAAGCTAATGGAAATCAAACCAAAAATATTTAATATTTCACCTATAAGAATTACAAATTTTTGCAAGAGTAACATCATGCACAGATGAAGATACAGAGAAATAGGTACTTTCGTATATTTCTAGTGGAAATGTGAATTAATCAGACTTTTAAGATGGTACTCTCACACTGCTGGTGGGACTGCAAATTAGTGCAACCTCTGTGGAAAAGAATTTGGAGATACCTCGAAGAGCTAAAAATAGAAATACCGTTTGATCTAGGAAGAGCACTATTAGGCATCTACCCAAAGGAACAAAAGAAATTCTATTATAAAGACATCTGCACTGGAATGTTTATGGCAGCACAATTCACTATAGCAAGGTTGTGGAAACAACCCAAGTGCCCGTCGGTCCATGAGTGGATTAATAAAATATGGTATATGTACACAATGGAATATTACTCAATTACAAAAAACGATGGTGATCTAACACTTCTTACATTTTCCTGGATAGAGCTTGAGCCCGTCCTCCAAAGTGAGGTATCACAAGAATGGAAGAATAAGCACCACATGTACTCGCCATCACATTAGCACTAACTGATCAACACTAAGGTGCTCACACGGTAGTAATATTCACTGGGAGTTGGGGGGATGGGGTGGGTAAACTCACAACTAATGGACGCGATGAGTGTTGTAGGGGGGAAATGGCACGCCTCAAATCATGGTTTGAGTGTGGCAAAATCATAACATGTAACCAAAATGTTTGTACCCCCATAGTATCCTGAAATAAAACAAACAAACAAACAAAAGACGGTAATCTCTTGCTATGTATTTAAATTTAAAATACACAGGGCAAGTATGTGACTCATGCCTGCAATCCCAGCACTTTGGTAGACCGAGGAGGGAAGATGTCCTGTTCAAGACCAGCCTGAGCAACATAATGACACCTTGTCTCTACAAAAAAAAAAAAAAAAATTAGCTGGGCAGAGTGGCCCACGCCTGGGCAGGAGTCCCATCTACTCATGAGGCTGAAGGAGGAGGATCACTTGAGCCCAGGAGTTCAAGGTTACAATGAGGTATGATTGCACCACTACATTCTAGCCTGGGTGACAGAGCCAGACCTGTCTCTAATAAAAGGAAAAGAAAAAGAAATAAAATATACAAACCGAGATGTTATTAAAATATATTAAGATATCTTAAATAAAACAACAAGACGTAAAACACTATGCATAATTCCTTTTTGTGTAAAATGGGATGACACATTCAGTAGATTTTGTATTAGAGTAGGTTAATTGCTTTAAAAATAGACTCAGACATAAAACAGTTCAAAGGTTATGCTAGCTAACTTAAGGGAAAGGGTGGGAGATTTTATGGACTGATCTTGGAAGTGGCACATATTACTACTACTCATATTTAATTGACTGGAACTCAATCACATGAGCGCACACAACCACAAAGTAGGCTGAGAAATGTGTAGCTGTGTACCCAAGAGGAAGAGGAGAAGAAATTTTTAGTGGACAGTTAAAAGTCTATGCTATAGGGATATAGAAATAGATAGAGGGATAATAAATAGTTATGATAGATGAGATATATATATATATATAAATCAAGCTAATGTAGCTGTACTTGCAGCTATACTACATAAATTCAGTATAAACATGATTTTTATGTCAGACAGAAATTATAAGAAACTCTTAATAAAGGTTATGTTATTACTTTATAACCAAACAAAGGAGAGTGAGACTTTTGTTTTATTTTACACTCCTCTCTGGACTATTTGCATTTCTTAACCTTATATATAAATTATCTTTTTTTTCCCAAAAAAGTAGCTACAGGATTTATTTAAGTAAAGAGATTGGGCCCCACTTTTTTTCTCTGTTTTGCTATGTACTTAAATCATATATTTATAATAACTAATAAATATAAAGAAGTATATAGTGAATAATAATGATTGTACTCTTAAAAATTATTAAGAACTTCAAAGAGCTTTTGTTTATATGTGTTAAATCTACTAATATTTATTGCACTGGAATTGAAAACTGAGAAATTTAAATTTATTAACTCATTTAAAAATAATACACCTACCACATGTTAACACAAATAACATAATTTATGAAAACTCTATATTTTCACAAAACAAAAAACTTTTGGTAAGAAGAGTTGCACTGTTTTATATTTTTACAAGTCTCCAATGGCTGGCTTAATAAAATACAGTTTGATTCTTACACTGGCTATTGCATTCAATATGTTTCTGTGCGTTGTGTTAGTTGACATTTAGATCCAGCATCATATAGATATTTAGTTGGAATCTTATTACTTAAGCGTAGTCTGGGTAATGGAAAGATTATTTTAATTATATTTTCAGATAGTTTTGATATTCTTTTTTTTTTTTTTTTTTAGTACTATCCCAAAACTAGACAAGTGGCTGTTTATTAAAGGTTAGTTGCAATTTAGAATGTGAAACTGTATCAGTGGTCTTTTTGTATTGTTAAAGTTTTTATTGTGTTATTTGAGTGGATTTTTTTTACCCATTCATGATTTTGTAATATAATGCATTGATGATTTGGTAAATACTAGTTTACTGAGTTATGCAGATCTTCCAAATGTCCACACAGTTTCTTACATAATATCAAAAAATCAAATTCATTAATATCTTCACTGATGCTCACGATAGGGGATAAAAGTTTTCCAAAATTGCTTGAAAGGTTATATTTTATCATCAGCAATAAATGCTATGAGTTGTTTTCCTGGAAGTGACAATTGTACTTCATTTTCAAATCTTATTTCATTTAATTTCAAATATCAAAAATCTGAATAACTACAGTTTTTCGGTCTTCATGGAAAAAGCAACTCGTTTGAAGCTCACGATTTAATCACACAAGTGCTTCTCCTTGGGACAACCATCATACTTCAATATGTCTCAAGGGCTTCATGCAGTCTTCCCATTACATTGCCCAGAATATTGGTAAGACATGTTTTCAAGGATGGAGATTTAGTAAAATTAATTTTACTGCTTCATCAAGGACACTTTTCATTGAAGACTTTTTTTTTTTTTTTAAACTGGGAGTACCTGGTAGTAAAGAATACTTTTACTACCAGTACAGTTTGGTGGGACTGCCTCGATTCACACCAAACAGCCTAAATTTGGATTCAGTAACACCATCCACTTAGCTCTGTGATTTAGGACACATTTACTTAATTCTACTAAGCCTCAGCTTCCTCATCTGCAAAATGGTGATAAAGTACTTTTCCACTCTCATAGGTTTCCTGCAACAAATGTGTGAAGGAGAATGTTTAAATGCCATGCACAATGCCTTGACAAAATTTAAGTGCCCAATATATAATAGATGGATTTTAAATACAGACTATAGTCATTAATAAGAGCAGCGTTTGGATGAACAGAGATTCTAACTATTGTTACTACCCCTTGGGGGAGTTGTCTGTCAGAGTTAGAAATGAAAACAGTTTTGTGATATCCTTACTTTGTCTTTTGTCTTTTTATCTGGGAAGACATCCAATTGCACCACAATGATTTGGCTATCTGGGTCTTTGTTTCTCAACTTCCACAGAATGATAATAGAATGCAATAAAGAGGCAAAACTGAGGGGGCGCAGATTACAGGAAGAAGCTTATTACTTAAACATACTCTGGGTAAACATACTTCCAGCCATTTATGGGACCTGATTGAAACATATAAGCCCCCAGCTATTATTAAATAGAATGTTGAAGGGCTGCATGATATTAGGAAACATTTATTGAGCACTCTAAGTTCCTTTGAGAAAAGCACTTTGTTTAGATTCTTATATTTGATCATGAATCAATGTTTACATTTTCAGTAATAATACACAATAACCCAAAAGTTAAGAATGATCATTTCTGGATGATGAGATAACAGCTGATTTCTGTTTCCTTTTAATGCAGATTTTTTAGGTTTTCCTCCACCAGCATTTCTGTTTACTGTTAAAAGTTATTTACAATTTTTTTAAAAGGAAAAAAAAAATCACAGCTTGGTTTATAGCATTTTTATTGCAATTTTGCACAGCATTTGAAATTTCAAAGCATTAGTTAAAATTTGAAAAGAACAGAGCATTCACCTTGGCAAAGGGAGAAAATAGACTTCACTGTCTATTTTGAATGGTTTTAACCATTCATACACACCTTTTAGAAAAGAAGGATTGCCTACCCAAAAGCCATCATTTTAGTAACACAATATAAGTGTTATACCAGGCAGTAAACACTGTGATTAAGCATGTGTTAAAGCTCTGCCACCCATTGGCTATTTGCTCTTGCCTTAACAAAGAGCACTCAGATCAGTCATGGAACAGCCTTCAGTGCAGCACAAAGTTTGTAAATCTTGTCTTGACATCACTGATTTTCGGATCTTTGACTCCCAAAGCCCTTCAGGGGCGATCTGTCCACCCTGAAGATGGTCCTCCCCTGAGGCATCCACCTGATGGTTTTGTGCTGTATTTTCCTCAGAAATCTCATGTTTATTTGGGAACTGGAAAGAGTTTCCTCTCTCAGCTGTATGGAAGAGAAAAAAATAATACATCCTTAGAGAGCTCCTACAAAGAAGGCAGCATTCTACACTCGGAAAAATGAATTGGATTTCTGAAATGAAATTGAATCCTACACGTAATTTTTTTTTTAAATGTTGGTCTGGTTTCAGAGAAATTAGACATTTTGGGGAGAGCTCAGTTATCTCCATTCTCCTTGTATTACATAGGAGGAAACTTCAGTGCAGAGCTTGAGTGAGCCAGTGTCCCTCAGCTAGCGAGAGCCAAACCAGGACTTGACTTCTCTTACTGGCTTCCTCTGCTCCATGACCAGCAGCTTCCAAAGTTATTCATTACATATTATAAACAAAAAGCACACAAACAAAAACCAACCCTGTGTATGCCCTGCAAAGCTGATCAGCAAGGAAGGAAGTGGAGATTTAAACCTGTATATCTGAAAATGAAAAGTGAGCCCCACAGTTTTTATCTCAGTGTTGCCCCCAAAGTTCACATATATGCTTCTTTCATTCGATTTGGTTCAAACTTACTTATCAGTACCTTAGCACACTAGCAAGCACCAAGAAAAATTAGGTGAATGAATGCTGGTTGGTAAACTGGTAATTGATCAGATAAATAATGTATGGGAAACACTCTGAAAACCTGTGAAAGATTTAGTAAACAGTGTTATGATTTCTTTGGTATAAAAAGGAAATAGCCTTTATTCAGACATCCATTCCACGGTCCCATGTGTTTCAGAAATATTCCAAGTACATTTTTTTTCTAGTGCATTTTAGTTTGCTATTCCAGAGTTTGGTATAAATCCTGGTAACTTATTCTTATTCTCTTAAGATTAAAAAACCCTTATTATTTTTGCTAACAACTAGTAATGTGAGCCTCAACATTAAAGGGTTAATGATAAATTCATGATTTTTCAAGACATTAGCCCACCCTAATATGAAGAGTGTGGGTCATTTTCCAAAATGTTAAATGTGTTTTAAATTAAATTGAAACTTTAACAACATATGTGGTTGCAACACTTATACAATCTTATTTTAATTTTTTAACTTTTTATTATAAAACATGGCAAATACAACCAATTATTAAAACAGAATCTTAAGCAAGGCACAGAAAGACAAATACCACACGATCTCACTTATATATGGATCCTAAAAAAGTCGAACTCAAAAAAGTAGAGAGGAGAGTGATGGTCACCAGGGGCTGGGGGTTAGGGGTAGGTGGTTGGGGAGATGGATATTGGTCAAGGATACAAAATTTCAGTTAGACAGGAGGAATAAGCTCAAGAGATTTATTATACAATATGGTGAGTGTAGTTAATAACAATGCATGTATTCTTGAAAATTGCTAAAAGAGTGAATTTTAAGTGTTCTTATTATAAAAATAATAAGTATATGAGGTGATGCATATGTTAGCTTGATTTAGCCATTCCACAATGTATACATAGTTCAAAATAATATATTGCACACAATCACTATATATACAATTTTTGTCATTAAAAAATAAAACAAAATAATAAAAAAGAGGATTTTAAATAAATTCTACCTTATACTTTAATATAAGATTAGCAGAAAGAATTTCAGTAAAACTTCTGAGTTACTTGAAGTGAAAAATAAAGAAATGCAGCGAAGTCAGTCACTTCACTACTTCTGAAACACATTCAGTTCATTTCCACCATCAAAATTCAGATCAGACAATTCCTACTGCTAGAATTCCCACCCTGCTTCATCTCCACCCCTCATAATCCCCAAATCCTGCATGTCCTTCAGGGCCTCTGTCAGTGACCACCACCTCCATAACGCTGTCATTTATTACAACAGCCCGTCGCCTTCTTTCCCACCTAAGACTCAGTAGAGAATAAGAAAGACCTTGGCTCTTGAAGCCAGAGAGACGTGCTTTGCTTCCTAGCCACACTTCCTGCCAGTTGAGTGAACAGTTTTCTCCTTCTTAAAATGATAAATGGTGGTAATTTTGCTTACTTCACTGGAGCTTTATCAGAAAGCTGAATGAAATGTGGCACATGAAACTTCTGGCACTTAATAAGTGCTCAATAAAAGCCAGATTCTTCCCTTGCATCCTTATCTAACACCTGCCTGGTTTCCAATTTATTATATTCTATAATCATCCGTGTGTAAAAATCTTGCTACTCCAACATGCCCTTGACATCACATTCTTCTCGCTAGCCTCCACAGCACCTGCCTTAGGTGCCGAGCGCATTGAAGCAGTTATGCGATCAAATGATTTTCAGCAGGAGGCTAAAGAAAGAGGTCCTTATTTTTTTTGAAGAGTGGGTAGCATGCTCATCTCTTTCCCAAGCTAAATTCTGTATATTTTGTTAATTAATCCCCTAAATTGACATAGAAATGGCTCCTAGAGTAAGAGTTACTAACGTAATTGTTTTTAAAAAAATAGTTTGAAAAAATAAAAGAAACATGTGAAAGAAAAATACAGGCATTAACATTACCTTGCTGAACTTGAGGGATCCCCTCCAGCTGCCTTCTCCACCTAGAGCTGGCACAGATGTAAATGACCGTTCTTACGTATTCTAGCCCGCAGAGCTGCACGGACTCCTTGCTCCTCGCTTCCACGATGGCAAATAGGACAGACGATAGAAATAGAGTGAAAATGAAGCCCTTCATTGTGCTGAGGACTGAATGAGAGTCTGCTACGGTGAATATTGCCAAATCAAGTTTTGGAGTTAGCTTCACTCTCTTGACCAATTTATACTAACTTTCCTGACATTTTATTGGTCAGAACTTCCTTTTAACGATATTTGCTAAGCACATAGTTTACAAGGTAAAGTTTTGGAATATGGTTTTATGATTATCGTCAGTTATTCCGTCACTCCTGAGCAGCATCACTTACCATTAGCTGCATCTGTGAGAGGAACAGATGCCCTCTTGGAAGGCATCATGGAAAACTCATGGACTTTGGAAGTAGCCACAGATAAGTTTCAGTTTCAGCCTTGCCACTTACTAAGTGACATAGGGCAAGTCTTAAACTCTTCAAACCTCCATAACCATATCTCTAAAATGGGAAAAGCCATCTCAAAAGGGTTTTGTGAGTATTAAAGGCAACATCTATGTCAATGCAATGAGAAATAACCCCTAAGAATGCAGGTTCTTGTGTCCTGGGTTTGAATCCTGGCTCCCCACTTACCAGGTCTAGAATCTTAAGCAAGCTACTTAAGCATCCTTCTTTGTAAAATTGTGCTGATGATCATAACTATGTCATAGAGCTAATGAGATAATGGGTGTGCAGTTTGATGCAGAGAACATCAATATTTGTTGGTCACTTCATCCCTCACCATCAGCATAGACTAGAAAGATAACTTCTCTTCAGAATTCAGAACATCTCTGACTGGAATCTTCCTTGTTATTCTTCACCTATAACTTAGGTATACCTTTTTCAACACATGTTTCTATGATGAAGCTGAGTCCATAATCTCAAATAACTAAATAATAAAATTTCTTTTTTGGTAAAATCTCTAAAAACACTAGTTCTTACAAGGCTCCTACCTAGACCGAGAATGCTGGAGTTTGAGATCTTAAAGAGCTGTTGACTCACTTTTTAGCAAGTTGAACAAACAATTGTTTAGATTCTGTGGAATTTTTGTCTGTGATCCCTGGTTGAAAAAAAAAAATCACTACAGTCTGTGGCAAAGAACCTATTACCCATACTTCTTGTGAAATGACTGTTCTTCTGCAGGGAAGCTGGAAAACAAAATAACATATTCTCTGACTCTGAAAAATGACAAAAAAATGTTTAAATTCAAGAATCTTATTTTCTCCATCTCTCTGGCTATGTGTGAAGAATGGATTAAGGGAGGTGAGACTTGAGGCAGGAGAAACAGAGAAAGGCCGTTGCAGTAATTTAGATGAGATATGATGGTGGCCTAAACTTGAGGCCACGGCAGAGAGGAAGGATAGGGCAAATGGGTATTCAAAAGAGAGGATGGTTTGGTACAGATTGGGTATCAGGGGCAACAGAGAGAGAGACATCAAAAATGGTACCTAGATTTCTGGCTTGCACAACAAGAAGGTAGGGGCATCATTTTCTAAGAAAGGGACCAAAGAAGCAGGAATGGTTTTGTCACCAGAAAAAACTACTCCATCTTTTGATGGGTCAAAATGAGGGTCTTTATCAACTCCAGAGGGACATGTGCATCACCATGGCTAGCACACCCACAGCATCAGCAACTATTCAGCCATGTATCGCCAAACTCCTTCCCTCCTTTGGAGACTTATACAGCCTATTGGGACAAATGCCAATTTTAACACAGCACTGCAGAAAAGATATGGTCAGTGGCTATGGACTAAGCTTCTGCACAACTCTAGAGAGAAATATTCAGCCAAGGGACAATCCCTAGCCTAGATGTCAGATGGACTCTGGTATGAATCCTGCTATCACCGCCACTTGATCCCCCTAGGTCTAGAATAGTCCCCTTTACTGCCGTCTCTTAATACCTCATCAGGGCTAATCTTAATTTGGGATGCAGATGAGAGCCCAGCAAGACTTGAGCTCATCCTGTGACCAAATGGAGGCACGCTAATCAGCTAGGTAAGTTACTCAGATGAAAAAGCTAATGACTATGATGCAAGGCCTAGATGTGGAGCTTCAAAACTGGGGCTTTATTTTCGCCATTTATAAACTGAGAGGGTTGAATCAAATTGCTTAAGAGCTCTTCTGAACTTGAAACTCTAAGTCTTGCTTTAATTGTCTGATTATGTTACTCACACCTCAAAAACCTTTGGTGGCTTGCCATTACCTATAGAAGACAATCCAAATGATCTGGCATTTAAGGCTCTCCATTCAGGTCCCCAAACATCACTCTTTCTGCATACCCCAAGGTCCAACCAGAGAGGACAATCAAAATGAAAACGAATCTTTCCATCTTTTGAACAACTAGTTTGCTGCTTGCACCTCTCACTGGAGCACTTCATCCTTTTTGTTTGGAAGGTGACGTTTCTTCTTCATGTAGTTTGTAACTCAATGTCTGTTTGGCTTTTAATATGTGTATTAGTCCATTTGGGCTGCTATAACAAAATACAAGAGACTAGGTAGCTTAAAACAACAGACATTTCTCACCACCCTGGATGCTGGCAAGTCCAAGATGAAGGTGCACCAGTCCCATTTATGAGGGCTCTGCTCTCATAACCTATTCACTTCCCCAAAATCTCACCTCCTAATTTCATCACCTTGGGGGGTAGGATTTTACCATATGAATTTGGGGAGATACAATATATAATTTTCTTCTCTGAGTTTTAGTTTGTCCATCTGAAAAGAGATAATAATCTGTGTTTTATAACACTGTTGTGAAGATGGAGTGAGTTAACATAAGTATAGCACCTAGCACAGTATACGATACTTAATAAATGCTCAATAAATTAACAATGTCATGAGCAAGGGATTAGAAAATGTCATTTTTTGGTTGAGACTAGCTACTATGGATGGCTTTTCTGTACAACTCTCAATCTCAAAACTATCAATAAATTTGTACTTCTGTAGTCTTTTCCTTTCCTTCCTTCCTTCATTCTTTCCTTTCATTCTTCCTTCCTATCCTCTTTCCATAAAAAGCTCTAATAAAGTAGAGCCTTAGGGTACTATTTCTTCAAGACACGAGTCTTTGCAGACGGTCTTGGAAAATTAAAAAAAAGAAAGGATCCTATGTTAATAGTCCCTTCGAGATTAATAATGCATGTTAATATAGTAAGGGCTCAGAGAAGACTTATAGTTAGAAAATTTCTTTAACTTTGTTTAAGTCAATGTTTCCCTAACTTATTTGATCCTGGAAATTCTTTTACCATGAAATTGCCTAACATCTGGAATTGCCATGAGTTTCTAGAGTAGATATATTTCTAGTTCTCCTCTGTCCAGGCACACAGTTAAGATTGTATTTTCTTGCTCTTTAAAATTGGGCATGGTCATGTGACAAATTTTGGCAAATAAAATGTGAATGGAAGTGACTACACTAATTTCTACCTGAAATTTAAGGATTGGTGCCTGATTCTTTATTCTCCCTCTCCCCTGCCTTGGTGACTAACAACTTTTCTGAATTGGAACCTAGTCATTGAGTCAGAACACTCAATGGCGCAGAGACGCCTACTGACCTGTAATGAACACGTAATATGAATGAGAAAACAAACCTTTATCATTTAAAGCCACTGAGACTTAGGGATTGTTGGTTATGACAGCATAACCTGGTTTACCTTGACCAGTATAATTATCTTAAAGTTATTTACATCTTGTAGATACAGACAATGTTTATAATGATCCAAGTTTATAGATCAAAGCAAAGTAAAATCAATTATTTTGCCTTAAAAATTGGAATTAATGATCACATGTTCAACACGGTAGACTGTATAAAGGTCACAATTAATGTGAACCAAAAATCTAAATGAACAACCAGACAGTGGATTCAGTAAACATATCTTTCACTTATACATTATGCCATTCGTTGAGGAACTATGGCCACGGTATGCCCAATAGATGGTGTTTGGAGCAGGTTGGCTTGAGTTATAAGCACTATCTATGGCATCAGATCTGGGAGATCAGATCTCAATTCTGCCATTTAATATATATGTGACCTTAGGACATATTTAATTTCTCTCAATCTCAGTTTCTTCATTTGTAAAATAGAGATAATACTGACTTCATTAGAATAACTGTAAGGATTAAATGATGGCAAGAGTGCTGATCAGAGTCTCCAGCACAAAGGGAATTTTCAATAGATTGGTCACTGATGATAATTATAATGGTGATAATTCCACCAAATAGTGCCTAGTAGTCTTGGTATTAAGATGCTTGAGTTTTAGTATTGCTACTCTAGTTTCTAGCTAAGAGATCTTGAGAAAGTATTTAACCTGCAATTTGATTTTCTAATTTGTTACATTGAAAAATACCACAGGATCAATTAAGGTAATGTTAATTATAGCTCTGATAAATTACAAAGCATAGCACATGTAATTATTTTATGGTAATGATGATTATGAGATCACTATATGTAAATTTGTTAGCAAACACTAATTTATTTTTTATTATTTTCTAACACAAAGTTAGTATCTGCTCATCTTAGGCTAATATTCATTCTTAATGCTTATGGATGGAGTTTTCATTATGGCACAACTATCCATCTGCCTATTCCTGGGAGTCAAGCACAACACCTCATTCTGTCACTCTCTATTTACTAAACCTTCTCCATACGCAAACATCCATTAAATCACCAAGTTTCATCTACATTCGTCTGTACTTCATCCACTGCTTTCTATCCCCTCCACCAGGACTTTGACTTTCATTTGCATTGCTGCAATGGCCCCTCAACTGGCCTTGCCATCAATCCATTGTCCACACTGCTGCCAGAATGATCTTTCTAAATCGTGTGATTGTTATCCACCTTTAAAACCCTCCAATAGTTTCTTATTTCTCTCAAGAAAAAGTCTAAATTTCTTTAACATGATTTACAAGACATTTCATGATCTGGCCTCTTTCTACCTGTTCAGGTCCAGCTGTTTTAGATGCCCTGAAACTCTAAATGGTTCAGGTATACCAAACACCTTACAGATTTTGAAATTCCATATTCTCTCTCTCTTCAGGCCTTTACACATGCCATTTCCTCCACTATTTAAATCTGATTAGCTTCTACTCTACACATATCTGTAGAATGGATATTGAAATAACCATTATCTCGATAACTTTTTACATAATTTTTATGGATTAAACTTTCTTACCACTAATTATAGTGATTTTTTTTTTTCGAGACAGGATCTCAGTCTGTCACCCAGGCTGGAATGCAGTGGTGTGATCATAGGTCACTACAGCCTTGAACTCCTGGGCTTAAGCAATCCTCCTGCGTCAGCCTTCCAAGTAGCTAGGACTATAGGTGTGTGCCACTATACCCAGTTAATTTTTTACATTTTTGTAGAGACAGGGTCTTGATATGTTGCCCAGGCTGGTCTCAAATTCCTGGCCTCCAGGGATCCTCCCACCTTGGCCTCTCAAAGTGCTAAGGATTACAGGTGAGCCACCACGCCTGGCCTATAGCAATTTTTAAGTACCCTATCAGTAAGAATTCAAATGAGCAACTGACACACAACTCAACAGCAAAAAACCAAGTAACTTGATTAAAAAAAATGGGCAAAGAACCTGCATAGACATTTTTCCAAAGAAGACATACAGTGGCTAACAGGTACATGAAAAGGTATTCAATATCACTAACCATCAGAGAAATGCAAATCAAAACCACAGTGAGATAACACCTCACACTTTTGGGAAGGCTATTATCAAAAAGACAAGAGATAACTAGTATTGGCAAGGATGTGGCAAAAAGGGAACCCCTGCACACTGTTGGTGGGAATGTAAATTGGTACAGCTATTCTGAAGAACAGTGTAGGAGTTCCTAAAAAATTAAAAATAGAACTACCATGCAATCCAGCAATTCTACTCCTGGATATATTTTCAAAAGAAATGGAATCAGTGTATCAAAGAGATATCTACACTCCCATGTTCATTACAGCATTACTCGCAATAGTCAGAATATGGAATCAACCTAAGCATCCATCGATGGATGAATGGATAAAGAAAATTTGATATGCACACACACACACACACACACAGATGAATATTATTCAGCCACAAAATGAAGGAAATTCTGCCATTTGTGACAACATGTATGAATCTGGAGGACACCATGCTAAGTGAAATAAGTCAGACACAGAGAGACAAATACTGCATGATCTCACCTGTATGTGGAGTCTTACAAAAAGGCAAACTCACAGAAACAGACTAGAACAGTGGTTGCCAGAAGCTGGGGGCGGGGTGGGAGAAGTGGGCAGATGTTGGTCAAAGGGCAAAAACTTTTAGTTATGATGAATAGGTTCTGAGGATCTTATGTACAGCATGGTGACTGTACATAATACTACTGTGTTGTTTACTTGAAATTTAATAAGAGAGTAGATCTTAAGTGTCCTTACCACATACACACACACACACACACACACACACACACACACACACGCACGCACAATGGTAACTAAGTGTGATGATGGATGTGTTAATTAATTTGATTGTGGTAATCATTTCACAATGTGTATATCTATATATCAAGCCATCGTGTTATACATCTTGAATATATATAATTTTATTTGTCAATTATACTTCAACAAAGCTGGGAAAAATGCAAAACAAATACTCAAAATAAAATTAAATGAGCAAGTGAAATGTTTTAAAAATATATCTTAGAAAACAGTAACTGATATTTAAAGCAGCTATTTTCTTCTTATGTTTTTGTTGTCCCCTGGGTTTTTAGAAATAAAGATTTAATAAATAAATAAAATGTGTGTAATAATTTGGAAAATTCAATAAAATTATTATCAGTAAATTCTGACGTAGGACCCATAAAACATCCTGGGATGCTTTGTTCCAGGTATCATGGCGCCATGTCTTTTAATAGGTGACTTATTCAAAGAAAATACAGATGTGGTGAAAGTACATTTTTCATGAGTTGCTCTGGATGCTACATAAATGTCTCATCCATTTAAAAAAGCAGTGCTCATTTTTATAAGATTCATAACAACGTTTTATATGTTACAACTTAATGGACATGTTGTGCTTTCTATTTAACCCAGGAATTAGTTTCATGTAAACTGCAAGCCTTTTAGTTTTATCACCAAATGGTATGTTAACCTAAGAAAATGAAGGTTAATAGCCTAGTAAATGTTCTATGGATTTGAGGATGAATTCGAACATTGTACAAAATCCTGAACAAACAAGACATAAAGCTTAAATATTGTATAAGGTAACAAATGAAGTCACTAGCATAGTCAGCAGAAGGAGTGGGCCTGGCAAGGACCCAATCAACCAGAAAGGGCAACGAAGTTCTCAGACCAGGGCACAGGGATATGGCTCTGGGATAATCAAAATGGGAGCTGCCATTTTTTTTTTTCATTTTTCCTTTTATTGTGGTAAACTTAACCATGGAGAGCTGCCATTTTTGATTGACTACTGTGTACCAGGCATTAAGCTAGGTGCTTTACATTGAATATAAATTGTTCCGCAAATAGCTGGTAGAAACCTGGTCTCACAAAGTAGCAGCAATACTCACCAAAAGAAATGGATCGTAGATTAGTTTTGAGTCTTGAGATTTGTCTTGATGGGAAAAATTGACTTTATATTCTATAGAACAAAGAAAGCTAGGACTATGTTTATCAACTTTCCAGAATGATTTTATGTTCTATTAATATATGTTTTCCATAGGTAAAATATTTCACCCTTTGTGATATTAAGATATTCTTATCTTAAAGGAAATTACATTTAAAATATTAATATAAGATCATCTCAGGATAGTAGACAAGTATAAAGTCATCATTTCCCCATTAATTTGATTAGTCATTTATTCGACAAGTGTTCATTGTACTATTGCTCTCTGGAGATACTGTTCTAGTTGCTGGAAATGGTGTGGTGAACAAAACATACCGTCCCTACCCTCAAGGAGCTTACTAAGCAAACGATCACACAAATAAACATCTAGCACTGCAGGTATGAATCTCAGTTTAGAAACTCAGTTATCCAAGAAATACATTTTTTATGACTCAGTTTAATTACTGACTCCACATCTCCATTCCACCCAGCTGGCAGAAACAAACAACATACAAAACAAGTTAATGTTCAACTTAGGCTTGGTTTGCTTCCCCTTCTCTGATGTTACGACAGCATCTTAGTCTGTGCCAAGGCCCTTCTGTCAACAAAGAGTTGGTGTTTCCTTCGTTGCCTGGATTCTTCAGTTCCAGTGGTTCTTTGTTACTTCCCGCACAGCACTTGTTGGATGGGGATGGTTTTCAAAATTGACTGTGGCCCCTCCTAGTCTTACTTCCCAGACAATGCATTTTAGAAGCAGGACATGGGACCCCTCTGCTCTGTGGGTCCCAGGCCTCCCTCTTTTCATTTCCCCACCCCCTCCATCCCTGAGGAAACTTCACACTTCTCTTTATGTTTAAAATACTTGGTCTATGTCCCAGATACCTTTCCTAAATCCTATGTTTTTATAAAACAAAAATAAATGTCTTTGATTTATTGTCACTTTATATGTTCCCTTAAACTAATAAGCACAGAGCTGCCAATTTGAGAGGGGATAGGTAATGAAAAAAAAATAAGGATTAAAAAATATACCTCTAAATATCCCTCAATAATAATTTCTGAAGTAGCACTATGAGGGAAATCCATGGTGCTTGAGGACATTTAACAAAAAAACCAAATTGAGTGTGGCTAGGTGATAAGACTTACAGGAGAGAGCTCAGAAAGGGCACTTCTGAGAAGGGGAGATAATAACCGCAATCTGAAAGGTGAGTAAAGAGTTGACATGTTGAAGAAGAGTAAGGAGTGGGAGGAGGGTGTTCCCAACAGAAGGAATACAGGACAACACTGAGAAAAACCAAGTTTACGAGCATTCTCATTTATGGATAAAACTTTAATTATGGAAAAATGTGCATGCTCACGTTTTGGTGTATGAGACCTCAGCAAACTATACAGGGCATTTACCATTTACTATACAATACTGGGAAATATATAAGAACAGTTTAAAGCTTTGGGCTTGAGTTCAAGCCTGACCAATTACCAGCTGTATGGTCTTTGGCATGTTATATCGCCTCTTCAAGCCTTAATTATATCATCTGGAAAACAGAGATTATGATAATGTTACAACTACTGAGCCCCTAGGATTGCTATGAGGATACACTGGGATAATGGACATGGAAGTGTTTTGCAAACTGCGAAGAACTTCCATGGGCATTATTACTAGTATGTCCATAACTAAACATATTGACAGCAAAATTCAATATTTTCTTTTAGAGAGACTCCAGTTGAGACAAAATGGCAAATACTAAGTGTTCTACTTTTTCACTTATAATTGTATGTAACTACATAGAGGTGAACCAAAGTAACACACTAAACATGATACACAATTATATAGTAGTGAACACAATCTTCCTTTCCTACCTCAGCTGGAAGAGCAGCTAACGATTTACTCTCAGGCAACAATTATGTAAGTTCTACATGAGAGATACCTGGTAAAAAAAATTACCAAATGAAGTAATGAATGCCTAGCACAAAACAGGAGCCTAAAGTTAGCAGAATCACCACTCCCTCCTTAGGTCCCTAGCCAGCACACGGGGGTGTATATGTGTATATTTAAGGATAACATGAGATGGCTAATGGTGAACAGAATTCTTATTCAATGCTTAAAAAATTGTGGTAAATAAAGTTTACTAGTAAGGATTGAAAACCAGTCTATAAATCAAGCACAATATTTCCTTCTGAAGTTCCCAGGTGAAAGATCTTAGAGTAAAAATTTGATGTTAAAGTATGGGAGAATCACTTAAGACTGCAAGAGCATGGATGAGAAGAATAGGATGGAATAGATTTAGTGCTTTAGCATCAGTTGCCCAAGATCCAAGAATAGCTTCATTTCTCATGTAAGTTTGATGAACAATGAGAGGAAAATATGTGAAAAATTTTTAAAGATCAAAAATACATAATAGGACATGGCGGCTCTTGCCTGTAAATACAGTGCTTTGGGAGGCCGAAGTGGGAGGCCAGGAGTTCAAGACCAACTGAGCAACATAGCAAGACCATGTCTCTACAAATAATAATAATAATGATGATAACAATAATAAAAGGAACACTTTTTTTCAAAATCGAGTTTTTATTTTCTTGAACAAAGTGTTATGGAAAGTCCAGTCTTTCAGAAAGACAAAGATAATCACAATGACTTATACCAATAGAAAATTTATAATCCTTATAACCTGACCTAAGCTCAAAATCCACCTAAAAATTGCCTTGCTTTTCTTTAGAGGGTGGCTCCAAAGAAATGGAGATTATAAAGCAATGGATATTTGTAAAAGGTAGTTTCCATTACTGTACTGATTCCATTCTTGGTTTTTAATATATATGTATTTTCCCAGAGAGTTTAGTGCATTTCATATGCCCTATCCTCTCCTCTCCACTCAGAATGCTTTATAGAATAGGCCATAATATCCTACAGCCTCAGTTAACAAACCCAGGACTTGTTAAGACAAAGTTCGTAAAATAGCCTTTTAGCAATCTATATTTGGAGGAGTCGCTGTTCCCTATCCCCACCTTCATTTCCACAACTTTACTCTAGAACCCTTCATAGAATAACATCCTGATGTGGCCTACAAATCAGAGACTTTCTGTTTTCTCTCTGGGTCCATTTCTGTCTGGGCTTAAAATCTAAAGCAGATTCTGGGCATGCAGATATGTCCCAGATTAATTTTTCTCACTAAATCGGGAATGTGATGCCTGTTGGCCAAACAATGCAATTCTGGTATTTGCTGTCACGTCTTTTGCTTCTCAAATAGTCTAAGGAAGTGCTATAGCGTCAGCTCTCAGATCCAGGAGGATGCAATTCTGATTCAAAGTTGGGTATGAGAATCCACTGTTCTCATCATACTAACAACCTTATAATTATAAACCCTGGAAAACAGCTTGGAAAGCAGAAGTTTTAAAAGTCAATGGAATTTTCTTATGAAGATTTCAGTTTAAGTAATTCTAACAATATCTAAGTTTTGCTTCTAAAGGACTAATAATTTTCTAACCTATTTGGACATTTTATAAGTATACATATGTACTTATATATATTTGGAATATGACCAAGGAGTAGGAATATTTTTAGAAAAATTAAGAAAATTCTAACAAAACTCACTCTTATTTAGAATAACTCTTAGCTTAGATCACAAATTAATCAAATATCTTTAAAATAAGAGTTCATTAAATTTATGTTAAATTTAAGTGGAAGTTATACATCAAATATTATTTTCTAAAATCAAAATCTGGTATACAGAACACAATACAAACTATTGGATATTAAACACTGTTCCTTTTTCTTTAAACAACGACAAAAATGACATTAGAAATGATGAATTATCCAGGTTGGTTTGACTTGGGTCCAAGCAAAGTATCTATTATACCTCCCTGAAAAGAAAAAAAGTCACAAAATTATAATGCAATAAAATAAAAATTAAAAGGTAAAGGAGTTTTTAAAACATCATTTAAAATTTATAAGTTAGTGATACACATATAAAGGGCATCCAATAAGACTGTAAAAAGGAAACAAACAAAAGTAAGTTTAAATAGTAACAGTTACTTCCTAGTATAAACCTACTCTTTCCTATGAAAGACTCTTTTAATGAAGTTCGATAAATAATTTTATAAGGATTCAGTAAGAGGACAATTTTGGCAGCTCCTATTTAACCTTAATGCTTACACCTGAGCTTTCTCATTTGTAAATACCTATTAAACTTAATGACATCTTAAGCTCTTTCCTGATCTGTTAATTCTGATTTAGAGAGTAGAACTTCTCAATTTCCATGTGGGTTTTGTTACTTTTATTTCATGGTACTGATATTTGTATTAAAAGGCGTAAAATGATCACATATAAGGGATGAAAATCATAGATGAGAGGTGAGTTTTCAAGAAAGAGAGAATATAGTGAAAAGATGGGAACTGAAAGCAAAAGAGTTTTCTCTATCACATAGCGTAATCTTGAGAAAAATCACTGAACTCTGGGAGTCTTACTTTCTTCAAAGGTATGATGAAAATCTTAACATCTACTTCTAAAGGTTGTTATGAGAGTTGAATGAGCTAATTTATCTGAAAGTGTTTTATAAATCTTAAAGAGTTATAAACACTTTAAATAATATAACGTAAGTCAGTTCCTGTCTTTTTGCCTATATGATACTATCTTTGGTACTCCCCCATTGTTCAAGCTCTGAAACACCAAATCAGTTGCCAAATCCTGTCAATCCTAACTTTAATGTATTTCTCAAATCCATCTCTTTCTATTTCAGTCTCTCATTTGGACAAATATAATAGATCACTATTATAATGTGTTCACTGTTATCCTTAGTGCCTATAATAGACCCTGCCACATAGTTCAGCAGGTATTTGTTGAATGAATGAAAGAATAAAATGGTCTAGTTGTTCCACCTTCAGTGTCTGTCAGCATTTCTTATATATATAGTACAGATTTATGTTTCTAAAACCCTATTTTGAAACATTTCAGTTATCTTTTTATTTTTCCTTTAATTTTCACAAAAGATAAACATCAAAAGCACAGAAAAAAGTATGGCAAATATTTGTATATTGAATCATAATGGTAAAAATATAATAGTATCCAAAAGTGATTCTCTACAGTCTGCTTCCAGAGAAGGAGCTGCTTTTCCTGAAATTTTCCGTTGAAATTGACTTTTGCCAAGTGCTAAACCATAACTCTGTTCAATGTGAGACTCAGACCCTCAGCAACCAACCCTTATTATACCAGAAGTAGAGCTGGTGCTTCCCTAGTCATGAATGCTAATGTGGTGGTAAATCCAGTCAACAGTTATCTACATCAAAAAGTTATAATTGCAAGTCTTGGATCCCAGTCTTCTGTTTACACCAGGCACTAGGCTGGTGTTACTCCTAATCATGAACCCTGAGCTGGTAGGATAGGGCTGGAGCCAACCTTCTGCCATATTTTATCACAATAGTATTCTGGTCCTTGATCTCTTCAGGGAGGGGCCAGAGTTTCGGAAATCATGTCCCTTAAAACCAGGCCAAGAATCAAAGTCCTTTTGCTATGCAAAGTCACAGAGGGTGACTTTGTGGCAATGTAGAAGTGAGGGAATGATATGATCTTAAAAGTGCTATTGATCTTCATGGATTTTTCCTCAATGAATACTGCTCTAGCACGCCTGGTAGTTTGGCTTTGTTTGTAAAACACATACCACCCAAAACGATGAATGTCATCTTTGCTCTGTATATTTTTTAATAAAAGAAATAAAACTTACTGATAAAAGTTCCCTTTGTATACCTCCCTAATCCTGTTCTTCCCTTATTCTTCACTTCCCAGAGGCAGCTTTTATCATAAATTTGGCGTACATCTTCCCTATAGAATGAAATCATAAGCCTTCCAAAACTTTGATTCACTCTTGCTTAAAAGTTTAAAAATTATAGGTCATAATGTTACTTGATAAGATATCTTGATAGGAAATAATGTTTTTGACATTAGTTACTTTCAGACTTCAAATTACTATTATGACTATAATTCTCAAGGTATATCAACTCATTTAGCATGTGTGCGTTTCTAACAACAAACTTGATTAATAGGGTTTTTTGTTTAATCTCCCAAAAACCTTTCAAATATAATGACCAAAATCATGAAAAACATATTTGTATCAGGAAATTGTCTTCATTTACTAATGTATGGAATAGATTTGCTAAAAGAAAATTTTGTTCACCAGGCTTGAAATCACTAACACATATACACACATGCTAGTCTGGCAAAACTGTTCAGACTCTTTAAGCTCAGCTTTCTGCTTGTAGAGCATACCACTTAAATTATTAATAAAAGATGGTTCTAACCAGTTCAAATCCAAACACAAAAATGAAGTATTTTTCTTCCATATTCCAGTCTATATTTTATACTTTTACTAACTATATGTCTACTAAGAATAACACAAAGAAATGACAAATGCCTGAGGTGATGGATCTCTTAATTACCCTGATTTGATTAATCCACATTGTATGCCTATATCAAAACATCACATGTACCCTATAAAGATTTACAACTATTATGTACTCATAATAATTAAAAATAAAAAAATACTTTTTTTGTGTGTGTTTAAATAACATTTACATAAATTGTAGCATATTGTACTTAACCACCCTGAAATTTGTTTTTCTCATTTAACACTATGTTTTTTAGACTTATTCAAAAACTCATTACATTAACACCTTAAGGTATATATCATTTAAATATCGCACATAGTTACATATGTGAAAATGACACATTTTTTGATCCAGTCCTTTACTGGTGATCATTTAGGTTGTTTCCAATTTATCAATATATTATAGAAACAAGGCTGCTATAAACACCATTTTCTCATTAGCATGCTTTTTTCATATAATTACCAGTAAGTTAAACAAAGCCCTAAAAGATATATAGGCTCTAATCAGATGTCATTTAAACATCCATAAGGGTTGCGGTTGTATGGAATAGGAAAACTATTATAATTTAGAATTTAATGACATGGTAAATAAATGAAGTCAAACAAGTGACACAGCAACATGGGCAGGGTTGTAGACTTCCGTGAGAATATGGACGACTTAGGTAATATGTAACTAGGCTTTAGGAGACATGGGCTATGACACAATTTCATGTGGAGAATATTGACAAATCAACTGTAAAACAGGGCTCAACTAGGTAGCTAATGTAGTTAAGAAAATCCCCTTAAATGTCCAAAGTTTCAGATCTCATTCCTTGGCTAAAATCTTAAGTCAATATGCATCTCAGTCAGTCGAGAAAATAATCTCCAAAAATACTTATAATATTATTCTTTTTTGCCCTTAGAACAATAAGTATTGTGAAGAGAAATGATACAGCAAATCAAACAGATAATTTTAATATTCTCTGCATCAAGGAATTTATACATATTTGATATTTTAAATATTCATTATATATAAGAGAATTTGCCATATTAGATTGTCTAACAGATAAACATTTGATTCTTATAGAAATGTGCAATTGGGTAATTGATATACACTTGTGATCATAGATTGAAATCTTACTAATTTGTAAACAGCATTGGAACATGTAAGAAAATTTGATACATCATATTTAAAATGTTTAAATTTATGAAATTAATATGAATTCCTTAAGTATCTGAGATTTGTTTGTCTATAAGACAATGGAAGTACTTAAAAATCCAATATATTAAATATATAAATGAGATTTAAAATATTTTTTAAAAATTTCAGTTACATAAGCTCACTTAAAAGTATATATTATAGTAAAATCTGCTGGACTTATAAACAGAAAAATAAAATATATAATCTAAATGTAAGAACTTAAGGTGAACAATTTTTTTTCAATTTATATCATTTGAATATAAATTTTTTAAGCCAAAGTAGACTGCATAATCTTTTCTATGTATAACGACTACCTTAGGGAACATTAGAATAAGAAATAAAAACATGTTGATACGTTAATACATGTCTCCTGGTATACACGTGTTAAGATGTAATTTTCTATGGTATTACTGGCTTGTATGGCATTTGAATTTTGTTTTATTGAAATGTTCTCCAAAGAGGCTATTATAATTTATATTCTCATGAGAATAGGGAACTTTTAGGTAGTTTCCAATTCCCTACAACTTTGCTAGCATTTGATATTGGCTGATATTTTAATTTTTATAAATCCAATCAGTGTGACCTAGTATCTTACATAATTTTATTAGCATATTTCCTTATTGCTGGTGACCATGAATGTTGCTTCACAAGTTTATTTGATATTCCAGTTTCTTCTTCTGTGAATTACTATTTTATGTATTTGCCCATTTAAAAAAATTGAGTTGTTTGACTTTTTCTTATTGTTTTATTACAGTTCTTTGTATATACTAGATACTAAATGTTTTTATATATGTTATAAATATCTTCTTCCAATCTGTTACTTTTAACTTGACATATGAAATCCTGAATAGAAAACCTTAATTTTGATGTAACAATCATATAAAGAATAGTTGAGTTTTATTGAGAGCTTACTATGTGCCAGGAACAGTTTTAACTATGTTGCACATACTAACTCATTTAATCTTTCTAACAACCTTTGATTTTGGTACCTTTATTATATCCATTTTACAAATAAGGAAATACAAAAATTAAGGGTTTATTTTTTTTGGTCTTACTTAAAAAAAAATCTATCCTTGCTTTTAGAGCATGAAGATATGCTCCTATAGTTTCTTCTAGTTTTTTTTGTTTTTCACAAAGTCTTTAACCCATTTGGAGTTTACCATTGTACAAAGTATGAGACAGGGATCTAATTTTGTTTCCCTGTCATTTTTAGAATTGTAAACCTTAAATGGCTTTCCATTTTCCATAGAATAAAGATCAAACTCTTTATCATGGCTGGGTGTGGTGGCTGGCGCCTGTAACCCTAGCACTCTGGGAGGCCGAGGCGGGCGGATCATTTGAGCTCAGGAGTTCGAGACCAGCCTGAGCAAGAGCGAGACCCGTCTCTACTAAAAAAATAGAAAGAAATTAGCTGGACAACTAAAAATATATAGCAAAAAGATTAGCCGGGCATGGTGGCGTGTGCCTGTAGTCCCAGCTACTCGGGAGGCTGAGGCAGTAGGATTACTTGAGCTCAGGAGTTTGAGGTTGCTGTGAGCTAGGCTGATGCCACGGCACTCTAGCCGGGGCAACAGAGTGAGACTCTTTCTCAAAAAAAAAAAAAAAAAAAAAAAACTCTTTATCATGGCAGTCATACCTTTTCTGATCCCAAATGATGCAACTGGCTCACCATTTCCTTAAAATGCCGTGGATCTTTCTAATTTCATATCTTTGCTCAAGGCTTTCCCTCTAGTCTAGAATAACGGTTCCACCCTTGGTCTGCAAGGAAAAATCCTAAACTGACAAAGGTAGCTAAAATTTAATCTCCTTTGTGAAAGCCTTCCCCAAAGCATTCTTCTCTTTTTTTTCCTTTTCTTCTTCCCATTAGCCTTTCAAAAATCACTTATTTTCCTGCTCTGTGCTCCTATAGGACTTTATTATTCTGTTCTTTATGACTTGATCATAGTTTCTTGAATCTCCACTGTCCCTTTCTTAAAAACCATATGCCTTTGTGTGCGTGTGTGTTTGTTCATTCAGACATTTATTCAACATTCACTGAATGCCTATTATGTGCTAGCACTGTGCTAGATACTTGAATATACAAGTTTCCAAGTAGCTCAAACTAGTAAAAAAGACATGTATACAAAATATTGTAATTTATTTTGATAAATTATTATAGTACTTGATAGGTTCTACAGATATATAAGCAATGAAGAGAATCAACATACTAATACTCACAGATTTCTCTTCCACTGCTACCTCCAATACACACTAACGAACATTTTAGAACAACTCAAAACAACTCAACTCCTCCCCACTGCCCCAAGTTCAGTTTGTGGACAAGTTCTTAGAGCTCTTGTGGAATAGAATTAAAAGAATCATAGAGATAAAAAAGGATGGATTAGGCTTTGAAGCTACATTTAGGATTTGAGAGATATGGACAGAAGAAGAAAAAGGATTATTTTGAACTATGTATTTGGATCTACTTAAGTGAATTTTAAGAGATTTGAATAAAGAATAAAATTCTCTTTAAATTTCTTTTGGCCGTTGAGTTGTGTATCTTAGACAAGTTTCAATGTGTAGATAAACATCCTATCGCCTATTAAAATATCTCATACTCAATGAATGTGTGAGAAATTGAAAATATTAAAATGTCTTATATCATGAAAAGTAAGCCATTAGGGCTGCATTCCTCAGAGTAGACTAAAATTATTACATAAGGAGACCAGTGAATTTTGGGAAAAAAAATTATGTCATGTAGATGATTTCAAAAACAGATAAGTAAAAAAAGAAAAACTAAAATTCATCATAATCCCACCCCAAGAAATAATATTTATAATATGTTGATTTCTTCTTCTAGTTTTCAATGGATATTTATTCAAAAAGCACTTATTGAATAACTACTATAAGCCAGATACTATACTAGGCCAGGAGGATATACCCCAGCACAAAAGAGATAAAAATCACTGTTTTCATGGAGTTTACATTCTAGTTGTGGAACATGTGTAATAACAAAATACATAAATAAATTATATAAGAATATAAAAATTTATATATAAATAAATGTAAAATACATAAATTTATATATATTTTAAGGTGATAAATGTTATTAAGAAAAATGAGTCATGGAAGAGTATTGAACAGGGAGCATGAGAGAGATCAGAGGTTGCAATTTTTAAATAAGATTGTCAGGAAAGACTTCACTGGGAAAATGACATTTGAATGAGTAAAAGAACAAACCTTGTGGATTTTAGGCCAAGGGAATGACAAGTACAAAGTCCTAAGCATTTTGTTTATTTACTTATTTAACATTTGCAATCCATATGTTTGGGGCAGAACTCTACCTCCTACATGCGACCCTGATCTCATCAACCATCTGATTCCCCTGGCCATATTTCCCTCTTGTTGGATATTTATGTTGTTCCCTTTTCCTTTTTCTTTTCTTTTATCCTATCACAAGTAATGCTATAATTAATTTTCTGATTGCATTTATGAATATTTCTGAAGGACATAGTCTCAGAAGTGTAATTACTAGTTAAAGAGAATCAACATTCCCTGAACATTTCTAATGGTCTTGACTCGGGTTGTCAAATAGATTTCCAAGAGGCTATGCCAATTTCTATTCCAACAGTCAGTACAAGAGGACTTATCAAATGTTTGCCTGTATTGAGGAGTCCTATAAAAATATTTTTAATAAACCTTATTAATTTGATATATGAGAATGCTATCACATTTTAATTTAACAATATTTTTACTTATTTAGTTATTAGAAAGGTTGTATTTTAAAATATATTTACTAGTCATTTTTTGTGAATGACCTGTTCCTGACCATTGCCCACTCTTCTATTGGAGTCTGGTGGGTTTTTTAAATTGATTTGTGCATATTTTTAATATTTTTAACATATTGATAATATTTGCAGTAATATTTACCAGATTATTGTTTGCAGTAACAATTTAAATGAAAGAAACAGGAAAAAAAACTTGAAAAGCTATTTTAAAAATGATGGGAATCTAATGATACTGAGTTGCTTGTCAAAGTTTGGCAACAAGACTTTGATATTTGAAGACCAGAGTAAGAGAATAGGATAATGCCAACAGAAAATGCCTGTTTTCAGGAACATTGGACAGTACTGAAAAATATGATTACCTCATGTAAAAATCTTTGCATATATGAAATAAACTTCTTCAGCTTTATTTAAGAGTTATAAAGTCCCGACTACACAGGAGGCACAATTTTAAGCTCTTCCATATAATATTTACGATTATTATGCTCAGTAACACTATTATTCTCATGATTTACAAATAAAGAAAGTGAGGTTGAAAGTAAATAAGCCTAGTAGGTACTATGCCTAGTAGGTAGTAACTCTTGCAACTTACGTTCTTTCTAGTACCTCACACTTAAGATACTTAAGAAATGTAAATCCCTTGCATGCTACAAAAGTACAACTGAATAGACTCATAAAATGACACAATTTTTTTACTTTTGAGTCTTACCCGGACAGAATCCAAAGCAGTAGGCATATTTCTCAGTTCATACACAGCAACTTGTCCATCACTGTCTCCCACCAGAAGGCAATCTGTTTGTTTGGCAAAGAGAATGGTTGTGAACTTGATTCCAGGATTAGCAACATGCACAATCAGAGGGTCCAAACTGTAATGAAATATTTTATTTGTAAATCTAGTTGTTATATTAATATGGTCTTTTAAATATACAGACTAAGAAAAGTTTGAGACTTCTTTTTTATTTCATATAACAAAACCCAGAAACCTCAAGTGCTTCCAAGCACAAAATAACTACTTCTTACTTCTTACTCAATCAAAACCTTCATTTCTTCAATGAACTAAATTCAAACAGGTAAATTAAAGTAATTCACAATTAAGATGTGAGCTTATAAATTTAAACTTTTGTGATGGTTAATTTTGTGTGTCAACTTGGCTAGTCTATGGTACCTAGTTGTTTAGTCAAACACTAGTCTACACATTGCTGTGAAGGTATTTTTTTTAGATGTGATTAACATTTAAATCAGTAGACTTTGAATAAATCTGATTATCCTCTATAACATGGTTAGGCTTCACCCAATTAGGTGAAGGCCTTAAGAGAAAAGACTGCGTTCCCGCTAAGTGGAATAAAAGCAGAATGCCTTTGGACTCGAGACTGCAACATGACTCTTGCAGGAAATACCAGTCTGCAACTCTGTCTTGAAGATTTCAGGGCCTTGCTAGGACCCATAATCATGTGAGCCAATTCCTTAAAACAAAACTCTCTAAATATAGATATTGATAATAGATACAGATACAGATATATAAACAGATACATAACTATTTGTTTTGTTTCTCTGGAAAACCCTGACATATGCAACTTCTTAAATAATAACTGTCTTTTAACAGAAGAATGTTTTGATCCCAATGATCCTCTGGAACATAAAAGCACATTTTGAACAAGAACTTTTTCTAGTCTTGGTCATCTAAAGCAATCCACCTAAAGCCCTCAAAAAAAGAAAAAAAAAAAGAAAAAAAAGCAGAAGTAGCAACTTCGTATACTTTTAAAGAAGTGTGGTCCTGGGAACTACAGTTTTTCCAGAAAAATTAAAATCAGAGGTGGCATTATTTAAGCAGCTACTTTATACATTAGTCATCTCATACTAAAAAATAAATTGTTTTGTGATATAATCCTTGATTTTTAGTTAATACTATATTATAGAGCAAGCCACGACAAAATTTTAAAGTTACTGAATGATTAACTTCTAGGAAAAAAATTTTACCATGAAGAATAAACCCACTGAATTTTATATCATTTCTTTTAAATCAGAATGTATTTTCCAGCTCTTTCTGCTAATAACCAGCATAAGGATTTATGATATTTTCCAATTGAATAAGTAGAACCATTAAATATTTTATTTCAGCATTGTATAAATGTTCATATTAAGAACCATAGATGGATCTAGATGATCCTCTAACTTTGGTATAACTTCTTAAATCAAAAATTTTAATTAAGTTCATATCCCTTTGAATATGTTTCAAAATGAGGTAAGAGAATAATATTGCAAAAATAATTACTTTGTTCCCTTTCTCTATCTATTGTAGAGAATCTTTAGTTAAGAATATAATCATGCCTCTCTTTATTCCTCTATAAACCAGGCAATAAGAATTCAAGATAGTTATATAATATCCTATATCATCCTGTAAAAGTTGAGGAGATGAATTAGGTAAACTGTTTTCATTGAGACATTTTAAAACCACATATGGTATACGTAATTAACATTAATATAACATTAATTATTAATATAATTAACAATAATATTAATATGCTATATTAATGTTAAAGATATATGTCCTGGCATATATCTTTATTCATTGAGGACTCTCATAATGTACACTATTATTTCTTTCCAAGTAACTATAGTACTCTCTAACTGATGTCAAAACTATCAATATCATTTAGTTTGAACTGTTTCTACTAGAAATGTCCCCAAGAAAAATATTAACACTTACGTGCTGATGTGAAGGTCCCAAATCTCCACTCTGCTTTCATTTGCAGCTGCAAAGATATAGGGTGATTTTGGAGACCAGGCAACATCGTAAACTACATAAGTAGTTGGATAAAAACTCAAAAATGGCTTGAGATTACCCTGTTGCCATATAATAACACCCCAATCTGCAGAACAGCTTAAAAATACATCATGACAAAATGGATTCCAAGTTACTTTGTACACTGGACCCTAGAAATAAAAAAATAAATTAAAATACATGAGTAGATAATATTTAACATCTTATATTTTAAATTCAACCAGCAAATTAAAAGTGCTAAGATTTCTAGATTACCATTTTATTTTATTTATTTTATTTCAGATAGGTCTTGCTGTTGCCCATGCTAGAGTGTAGTAGCACCATCATAGCTCACTGCAACCTCAACCTTCTGGGCTTGAGTAATTCTCCTGGCTCAGCCTCCTGAGTAGCTAGGACTACAGGTGCATGCCAACATGCCCGTCTAATTTTTTAATTTTTTTATAGAGATGGGGTCTTGCTATGTTGCCCAGGCTGGTCCTGAACTCCTGGCCTCATGCGATCTTCCCATCTTGGCCTCCCAAAGTCTAGGATTACAGGCGTGAGCCACCGCACCCAGCCATACCATCTGTTATTGTGTGGGCATTACTGTAGCTGAGAGTAAGATGATAAATTGAATCTTCCCTAAATTATTCCATATAGAAACATAAAAATATAGTTGCTACAATATTCACTAATTATTTATACATATTATACATACTTAAAAAAGATAAAACATTAAGAAAAAAAAAGGACTGAGGGAGAAAATGAAGAAAACATGAATGGTACAATCATAAAAAGGTATAGAGCACATAGTCCCGTTACTTGGGAGGTTGAGGTGAGAGGATCCCTTGAGCCCACAACATCAAGGCCAGCATGGGCAATGTAGCAAGACTTGTGTCTCTTAAAAAAAAAAAAATAGAGAATAGGCATGAGCAAGAGATGATTTTACTTTGGGATGAGCATGTTATCATAAGCAAAGTCTTTCAGAAACAAAAACTGTGACTTCCGAAACTTGCAAAAAGAAGTCAAGGATACCTACAAGTCAAATAAAATGCCCCATACTGGTTTCCATAGAAAAAAAGCACTTAATTCAAGTTGGTATTGTTAACTCTGAAGTTGTAAATTTATTTCATGTTGAATATATTGCATATAATGATATTAATGACACAATTTTTTTCAGAAACACTACAAGATAAATTAAATTTTCCATACCTATTATAATTAAACTAACCTTATGCCCCCTGTAGGTATCCAGGTATTGTTCATTATATGAACAAGAACATTTGTGAATATGACCTTCTTCAGTGCCAGCCAAATAGATATTTGTGTCCTACAACACAATAAATCAAAATGCATATTAGTAAGTGTGTTAAATAGAAGGTTAGACTATTTAGAATCTATTAAAATCAATTCAAGAACCCAAACTAGAAATACTATCTGGAATTTAGGTGTCTGATGTCTTTTTTCTTTCTGTCATGATTTTATAATAATGAAACTACCTGAAGACTACTATGCAAAAGAAAATACAGATTTGTCCTTTGCTAGAATAGAAGGTAGCATTTAATATCCAGTCTAGAAGTTATATAGAAAAACTTTGGCTTAAAATGAGGAAGAAACTTTCTAACATTAGAGCTTCTTGACAATGGAACTAGCAGTCAAGGAAAATGGTAAGTAAGCTCTTTCATTAGAATGAGTAAAAAAGAAGACAAACATGCAGTTTTATTTTACTTTATTTTATTTTTTAGACAAGGTCTCCCTCTGTCACCCAGACTAGAGTGCAGTGTCACGATCATAGCTCACTGCAACCTCAAACTCCTGGGCTCAAGTGATCCTCCTGCCTTAACCTCCAGACAAGCACCACCCGGCAGTTTTAAATTACATGATACAGTACAATTTCTACCAAAATGGTATTACCGATTTACATTCACTGGCAGTATATAAAAATTCCCTTTGACTCACATTCTCTTCAATAGTTGGGTTATATCAGAAATCTTAAATGTTGCTATTCTATTAGACGTAAAATTATATTTCATGATTTTAAGTCCCATTTATATAAATATTAATAAGGTTGAACACTTTATGTTTATTGACCATCTGTGTTTCCTCTTCTGTTTATGTCTCTTGACCATTTTACTAATAATCTATCTTTTTCATATTCATTTGTATAAGTTCTTTATATATTCTAGATTCTATTGCTTTGTCTATAACACATGTAGGAAATATCTTCTCCCAGTGTATGGCTTATTTTTTTACTTTCTTTATACTGTCTTTGATAAACAGAAGTTCTCATTTTTTGTTACATTCAGCATCTTTTGTGCTTCGTTTAAAAAATCTTTCCATACCTTGAGTTCATAGAGATATTTTCCTATATTTTCTTCTAAAAGGTTTTTGTGTATGATAGTGTAGAAATCTAATTCCATTTTTAAAAAATATGGATAATGATTATCCCAACACCATTTATAAGTGGACATCTTTCTCTAAGGATCTTCAAGGTCACTGACAAAAGTTGGATTTCCCAGTAAATAAACTCTGAAACTCTGAAATTTCACATAAGAGGTTTATTGGGAAATATGCTCAGGAACAACCTCTATGAGAGAAACAGGAATGGACAGATAATTAAGTTGAACTGTGAAGCAACTGCACCTGAGGGTTCAATCCAACTTATAAGCAGCTCTGGACAGAGGACGGCTCTTCAGAGTCCTGCCTTAAAGCAAGGAGGCCAGACATTTTATACATGCCCATTTAATAAACCAGTCAAAAAAGATGATGGATTCAAATCAGACCATATCAATAATCAAACTAAATGTAAATGGTCTTAGCATTACAATTTAAAGCCAGAGACTTCAATATTGTATAAAAAAGCAAGATCCAACTATATGCTGCCTACAAAAAAAGTACTTTAAATATAAAGAAAAAGGATGAAAAATGATAAACCATGCTAACACTAGTTAAAAGAAAGCTGGAGTGTCTACATTAATATAAGATTAAGTAGATTTCAGAGTAAAGAATATTACTAGTTATGAATAAGGCCATCTCATAATGATAAGAGAGTTGATTAATCAAAAGGACATAACAATTCCAAACATGTATGTATGTACCTAATAACAAAGCATCAAGATACACAAAGCAAAAAATAGACCTGCAAGGAAAAATACACAAATCCCTGAGTATAGCTGGAGACTTCAGTACATCTCTCTCAATAATTTTGGGAAAAAGTAGGCAGAAAATCAGCAAAGATATAGTAAACTAGAACAACACTATGAACTAACTTAACCTGATTGACATTTATAGAACACTCCACTCAACAATAGCAGAATATACATTTTTCTTAGGTGTACAGGGAATACTTAGTAATATAGACCATATTCTGGGCTTTATAACAAATCTTAATTAAATTCAAAAGGATTCAGGTTATAAAAAGTATGTTCTCTGATCATGGTGAGATTAAATTAGAAATCAATAACAGAAAGATCTTTGGAAAATCTCCAAATATTTGGAAACTAAATAACATAGTTCCAAATGACATATCTATCAAACAATACATCAAAGAAGAAATTGGAAAGTATTTTGAACAGAATGAAAATGAAAATATAACGTATCAGAATTTTGGGGATGCTGATTAAGCAGTACTTAGAGGGAATGTTATAGCACAAATACCTATATTAAAAAAGAACAAAGGCTGCAAATCAATGACCTTAGCTACCATCTTAAGAAACTAGAAAAATAAAAGCAGATTAAAACCAAATAAACAGAAGAAAGGAAATAATAAAAATCAAAGTAGAAATCAATGATATAGAAAACAGGAAAACAACAGTGAAAATCAAATCAAAACCTAGTTCTTTGAGATCTATAAAATTGATAAACTTCTAGCCAGACTAATCAGGAAAAAAGATAGAAGACATTAATACATATTCTACACTTAATATAAAGGATAATAAGGGAATATTATTTTGCCAATAAATTCAACAACTTAGATAAACAAATTCCTTAAAAGATACAAATTACTAAAGCTCACTCAAGAAGAAATAGATAGCCATAATAACCCTACATCTATTAAAAATTTGAATTTGCAGTTAAAAGTTAAAAATCTCCCCACAAAGAAAGCTCCAGGCCTGGATGGTTAATGCTATCAAATATGTAATGAAGAAATATACCAATTTTATGCAAATTCTTTAAAAATATTCCTTGGGGCCAGCATTACCCTGATATCAAAATCAGAAGACAACACAAGAAAACTACAGATCAATATCCTCTACAAGGATGCAAAAATTCTAAACAAAATTTTAGAATGTCAAATTCAAATTCAAAGAATATTAAAAAGGTACTAAATAATAATCAAGTGGAGTTTATTCCAAGAATAAACATTCAAAAAATTAATCAGTGTAATTCACCATATTAACAAACTTATAAAGAAAAACTATATGATCGTCTTCATAGATACAGAAAAATCATTTGACAAAATCCAATGTCCATTCCTGATAAAAACACTCAACCAACTAGGAATGTAATGCAACTTCTTCAACCCTATTAACTGTATCTACAAAAAACTTTCAGTTGGCATCATACTTAATAGTGAAAGACTGAATGCTTTCCCCTTAAGATCAGGAACAATATAGGAATGTCTGCTTTCATCATCGTACTGGAGGTTCTAACCAGTGCAATCATTCAAGAAAAAGAAATAAAAGGCAACAAGATTAGAAAGGAAAAAGTAAAATTGCCTTTATTTACAGAGCACATGATATCTCTAACATAGTTTGGATACTTAGCTCCTCCGAATCTCATGTTGAAATTTGATTCCCAGTGTTGTATGTGGGGCCTTGTGGGAGGTATTTGGGTCATGGGAGCAGATCTCTCATGAATGAATGGCTTGGTGCTCTTCCACCAGAATGAGTGAGTTCTTACTTTATTTTATTAGTTCATGCCAGAGCTGGTTGTTTAAAAGAGCCTGGCACCACCTCTTCTCTCTTGCGCCTTCTCTTGCCATATGACACAACTGCTTCCCCTTCACCTTCCATATTGACTGGAAGCTCCTAGAAGCTTTCACCAGAAGTAGATGCTGGTGCCATGCTTCCTGTACTGTCTGCAGAACTGTGAATCAAATACACCTCTTTTCTTTATAAATTCCCCAGCCTCAGGTATTCCTGTATAGCAATGCAAAACAGACTAACACAATCTCAAATTCTTTATGTCAAGGACATTTCTAGGGCGCCAGAATAGGTTTTCTCAACTTGGCACTATTGACAGTTTGGACAAGATTATTCCTCGTTGGGAAGTGTGGAGTAGCAAGATTGTGGTGGCTGTCTGTACATTGTAAGACACTACCAAACATTCCCTGGTGAGAAAATCCACCCCTTCCTGCCCACATTGAGAACTATTTTTCTAGAGTCAAAGTGAAGGTGGATTATAGGAATTTGAGAATGAAGGCAGTTAGAAGATGACTAAAGTAATAAAATAATAAAGGCCTGAATTACATTAGCAATAGTAGGCTTGGACTAGAAAGAAAGGGATAAGATTTAAGTATCATTTGGATAACAGGGTAGAATAGAGAAGGAGCTCATTTTGGTTTGCATACTGAGGTAAATGCGGTGTCACTAAAGAGATGATCACATTACGTGTAACAGAAAACATGGGATATGTTTTCTTAAAAGTCTGTCACAGTGGATGAATTTTCTGATTCCAAAGTACTTCTAAATAAAAAGAATTAGAAAAAGTAGAACTTCATTAACTGTGCTCTGATTTAATTCTGGTCTTGATAAACATGAACTTAGGAAATCCAAAATCCTAAGAGTCACTACTCACATTGAAATGCAGAGGACTGCATATAGTGGATTAGGTTTCTGTTAAGTATAATAGAGTGGCCAAGAGGGGTAAGGAGAGGCAAGTTTAATTTTTCAAGTTAAGCATGAAGGTATAGAGAGTCCTTCTATAGTTCCTCAGAAATATATACCTTTTGTCTATCTGGAAAGGCAGATAAAGGTCATATGAAAGCCAACCAGAATGTTCTATTCTACCTTAGGTTGGCAGCTACAGCTGCGTTTATTTTTTCACAGAGTTCTGCAACCATCACCCAAAAAAGAAACTCCATAATCATTAGCAGACATTCCCATTTCTCCTTCCCACTCATCTATTCTCTTTCTACCATCCCCCAGCCCCTGGCAATCACTTACCTACTGTCTCTCTATATTAGGCACACTATTCATTAACATGCTAACATTTTGTCTTATTTTATATCTTAATACACTTCAATTTTGAAAATTGTTATATGCAATAGTAAATAAAGGATTGAAATAATTTACCTTGGGATGAAAAGCAAAACACATTCCAGGAGCCTGTCGAGATATCAAGGCTTCACCTTTCTTTTCCTTTTCCCCTCCTTTTTTGTTGCTGACAGAAGTAGTTCGCTTTAATCGCATCAAATCTTTAAAGAAAAAAATACATAATTTGTTATTTACCACATGAAAAAGTACTGCAAATATCATGTGTGTCTCTTCTGCAAACAATATTCCATTTCTGCCATCTTTGGCATATGATTAGGTTAAAATTAGCAAATACTAGAACTAGATGCTTAGAAACACAATGACCACACCTAGTTTTTTTGTTGTTGTTGTTGGCCAGCTCAAAATTTGTCACCTTTCACACATAGTTCACTAGGAATTTTTAAATCAGCACATAATAAGAGGAAGACAATTTGATATTTTCTTTTACCGTGACAGTCCAGTCCTTTCCGTATAATCCATTTGCAGATTCTTCCATCTGCTGATATAGAAACCAGTATTTCTCTTTTGTCATCACCTGTTGTTCCTCGATCTTGTTCTATCCACTGTAGCTGCCATACAGGTCCCAAATGTTTTTGAGGTGATTCACTGAAACAGGGAAAAATACTAAATACAGAATCATAATAAATTTTTAAAAGCCTTGGAGTATAAGCGATAAGGACAGATTCCCTGGACAATCATGACTTACTTAAATAATAATGCTTTTACTATTCAAAACAGAGTTTTTATTTTAAATATTTTGAAATTTAGGAAAGACAATCACTTTGCCACCTAACATTCACTGCTGTTTTTCTCATTTCCTACAAAAGGGAAATTTTGCTGGCCTTTAATTATATAAGCTTTCGTAACAGGAACACAAAAGAGAATATTTTCTTTCTTTTCTTTCTTACTCCGTTCATTCTCTCTTAGTTTAGTTGCGTAAATTCTGACTTTTACTTTATTTTAGATACATTGAATATAAGTATCTTCATCTTTATAAAGACTTTTTTTCATGGCTTAAATCAATTAGTCATTTAAATCTTATTTAGGTAAATAATTCTTCCTATATTTCCGGATTGCCCACTGGATTGACTCTATGATAGAGATTTAAATTTTTTTCTGAAAAATGAAAATCACTTATCAGATTACTGACTCTTTTCCTATCAGATTAATGGAGTGTTCTGTTCCTAGTACTGACTTCCTTGATTTTTTACAAATTTTTATACAAATCCTCTGGTGCAATAGTTCTGAACATTTTAAAAATCATAGATGTCTTTGATTATGTGGTAAAAATTCTGGACCCTCTTTCCAGAAACAAGACAAAGGCCCATGCTTACGAAACTGCAAATAATTCCAAAGTTAAGTTTAAGAACACCTGCTTTAATGACTATTTCTTGTTCTAGCTAAGTTTATTCAAACACTGATACAAATATATCACTTCATTTTAGCCCCACTGGTATCTTGTCCATTACAAAAACCTAATCTATTTGAATATCTTTCAGCTTTACCTTTTTGGTTTTCTCAGTATAACTCATTCATTCATTCATTTGTTATTAATCAAACATTTACTGTGTTCCTTTTACATGCCAATATTGTGTGACATACTGAGGAACAAAGGTAAGTAAGACTCGATCCTTGCTCTCAAGAAGCTTATATTCTTCCTCAGGAAGATACAGATACAATTAATATACAGTATGATGAGTGTTCTGATAAACGTATGTATAGGATGTACAAAAGAAACAAATGGGAAGGTTTCCTGGAGAAGGTTACACCAAAGTAATCATTTAAGATAAGCATAAATGGTTTTTTTTTTTTTAAACAAAAGCCAAAAGAAGTTTATTGGTGAAGTGGGCAGAGAAGATGAAGGAGATACCATGACAGAGCATTCCAGTGGGAGAGAATACAGGGATTATTAAATGTTTCAAAAATGACGGTATCACTCTCAATAACAACATGACTAGTCACTCATAACTAAATAATATTAGAGTAATACTTTCTGAAAAAGCAAGTATTGTATACTTATCTAATTCTTGGCTTCTCACCTACTATCCAAAATTGGAACGCTACTGTTGTTTTGCACATTATAAATGACAATCGTGCCATTGTGGTAGCCAACTGCTAAAAGGTTAGGTGCTCCAATTGAAAAATCCACAGCAATAACTCCAAATGGACTCTGATAAATACGTTCTGGCCACTAAATAAAAAAATAATTATATTAAATTTTCATCTTGTTTTGTAGACCACAGTAGGGCAGGATATGATGGTGGCTGAGACTAGTCTGGTGGCAGTGGGTATGTGAGAAGAGTTAGTCCACATTCAGTTATTCCTATTTTCCTAATGTTCAGTATAGATTAGAATAAAACTTCAATTAGTCATTTCCTTTACCATGAATTCTCGGCACTCTGTAGCTTTAAAAAATATAGCACGGGCTTCTATAATAATTATCATATTTTGATAATCTTTCAGCAGGTTTAGTATGATCATCACATACCTACTTTATTTTGGAAAGAAAAAATGGGCAGCAAACAAATCATCTAGCATGTATTTTTCTTGCAGTATTTGTTTCAGATGCTTGTGTTATCTAATCATTTCTAAACAATGAACGGAAAAAGCTCCAAAAGTCTCTAAGGTACTCTGTTCTATAGCCCATCAAGAGTTTTTATGTTTTGTTTCTTAAATTTCGTTTTCTTTTTAATGTCTAATCTAAATCCTTTCCTGTTTCAAACCACTTACATGAAAAGAAGACAAGCTACTGATGATGAATCCTGTGTCAATCCTTCCACATTTAAAATTGCTTCTACCTTTCTTTTATGCTGTTAAACCTACTTCCTGACATACTGGGGCTATTTATAAAAATTTTAATCATTTTTATATGCTCTTCTGACCCTTCTCTAAGTTTTCCACTTCACATTTCATTGTGAAGTAAAATTAAATGTAAAACTTTAAAGATTGACTAGGACTTTCCAACCCCCCCCCAAAAAAATACTGTGATTCTTATTCATTCTCTTTGAAAATTTCATGGATAGTAAGAAGGTCATATTAATCTATTCTGTATCTTTTGAGGATAGCAGAGATCAGGTGGTAAGGAGCTATTCATATGTTAAGAAATAGCCAAGTATTTTAAAAAAACATGTTATTTTCAAAGGATTTCCATTTGCAGATTCATTTTTCTTTGTAATTATATGTGATAAGCAGTAATGGTTCAACTATATCATCAAATCTAACAGCATATAAGACATGCTCAATAAATATTTTATTGAATGGCTTCATAAATGAATTCTCTTTATCCTATGTCAAGAATAAATTTTAATTGTTATGAAATTTGTTTAATTATTACATACAATTATATACTTTATGAGAACTTGGGTCAACAGCTACTAAATCAAAATGTTTCATATTTCTGTTTGGGTTACCATGGGATTCTTTATTGACCAGCAGCAAGCCAATCCTTTTTTTTGCTCTTTAAATCCAAAGTGCCCATAGCCAACAGCCAAAAGGTCCTGAAAATGAGAAAAATACATTTAAAATGGGAGAAGATGGCATAAAAATATTGGCAAATGTATAAAGACATATATTAATGAACTATATTAAAAATGGTGTTAAGACATTTCGGTTGAGAGGGGAAAATACCAATAGACCATCTCTTTTTACTCTACACCTCCATTTTCCTAAGCAAGTAAAATCAATCAGTATAATGCTTCTCATTTTCAGACTAAAGAATAAATACCTAAGAAGAACTAATTACTAAGAAGTTCTTGTACATATTGAGGTAATTTTCCAAGATTGTATTAATAATATTACATTATCTTATGGGCTTATGAAGATGACCTTATTATTTCAAATGTAAAATAAAAAACAAGTTAAAGGCAGGTGCTATGGACTGAATTGTGTTCCTCCCCTCAATTCATATGTTGAAATCCTAACTCCTAATATGATTGTATTTGGAGATAGGGCTTTTAGGAGGTAACTGAGGTTAAATGAGGTCATAAGGGTGGGGTCCTCATCCAATAGGATTAGTGGCTTTATAAGAAGAGAAAGAGACACCAGAACTCTCTCTCTGCCATGTAAGGATCAGCAAGAAGGCAATCATCTGCAAGCCAGGAAGAGAGCTCTCACCAGGAATGTAATCAGTCAACACCTTGATCTTGGACTCCCCAGCCTTCAGACCCATGAGAAATAAATTGCTATTGTCTAAGCCACCCAGTCTATGATATTTTGTTATGGCAGCCCATAGCTGGCAGCCCAAGCTGACTAATAACAGCAGGTCATTTCAAGAGATGCATATATTAAATACATACAGACAAAGTTTAATGACTGACCAAACCCTGCCTCCTCTTTGGAATCAGAATACTTTTATTTTTAAAATATTATATTTTACTGTCAACACCTTATATTCTGGCCAACATCATCTCTCCACAATTCCCTCTGTCTTAAAAACAGTCTTCACCACCACCATTTTCACCCCGACATTGATAATCCCTACTCGTCTCTTCTAGACTGCATAGGCATTACTTTCTCTAAGAAACATTCAAGAGCTTCTCTTATGTGTTCCCACAGCACTATTTATTTTCCTTATCATAGCACATTGGAAATTATTGTATGGATAGGGTCTATGTATGACTTAATTACTACTGTATCTCTAGTGCCTTAACAGTGCACCAGGCACAGGGTGAATTTCAATAAATATTTGTAGAATGAATTAATAAATATTACAGATGCCATCTTTAATATGTTTGTATTTAATTTCATTCCAAATGATTTAACTTAATCTCAATAGCAATGCATTAATTTTAAAAATGCTATTGTATTCAGTTTTCTAAAAATGTTTCATGTATCTTTGTTACAGACTATTATTGATTGATTAAATCCCACTTATCAACAAGATATTCCCAAATACGGTTTTATAAAGACAAATCCATAGTAAAAGCACTTTATTTTGTTAAAAATAATACATATAATTAAAATAAGGTGTTATTTAGGTTTCTAAAAAATGATTACAGACTTTCTGTTTTTTAATAACCATGGAAACTGTTATATTTGCACCTAGCACCTGATAAGGTGTGGCAATAAAATAATAAGGCTAATTCTTAAACATACACAATACAATTTAAACAAACAAATTAGTTCTTATTACTTTAAAAATACACTAAATATTTATTCCAATGATACTGCCATTACCCAAAAGATTTTTGGAATCACTAATCAGAAAATGCCTTTAGAACCAATTTATAAATGCCAGGAGAAAATCAGTCTTGTTATTCTATAATTATCGCTTTTTTACAAGCAAACGTAACATTCTCCAGCTTGATGATTCATCTTATTTGCCTCAAGATAACTTTTGGCAGTACAGTACTCAAGAGCAAGAACACTGGAGCCAGATGTCTGCGTTTAAATTTTGTCTGTTTCTCACTTACTAGTTGTGTGACTTTGGGCAAGTTATTTATCCTTATTAGTCTTCAGCTTTCCTTTCAACATAATGATTAAAATAATACCTAACTCATAGGGTTGTTATATTTGTACAGAAAAACACAACAGTGCCTGGTAATACTAAGTGCTGTTTAAGCACTTGCTAATATTAGTGGTATTAGCATTTTAAGGAATCCTAAAATTATTTTTTGCCTTGCAGGGTCACTGGATTACATATATATTTCCAAATATGACTACATGGAGGAGAATGCAAATTTGGATACATGAGTTTTGGTATACATTAAAATAAATCAACCATATACTATCTTCTAGTTCACTTTTCAATATCTAAAATGAATTCAGAGAATCCCATATCTCAAGTAGATCTCCTAAAATAAAAATGGTAATGTTTTACATATTAAATGTTAAATATATTAAAGGAAAAAACATTATTTTGTAACTATTTGAATTTTCCCTTTTTTGAAAATGAACTTGTTTGGGGGGCATTCTAAAACTAGGGTTTATGGTCAATTTAAGTCCCTTGTCCCATATCAGGGGAAAAAGCTTGACAGCTGCCCTTAAATGCTAGAGACATAATTATTAAAATATTTGATAACTTACTGGATTTGCTTTATTCCAGGCAAGGCTGCTCACATTAAGGCCTTTGGTTAAGTCACAGGAAAAAGACCAAAGTCGTTCCAGATTGGCTGGTATTGTTGATTTTTCTGCACCTATTTCTATTTCTTCTTCCTCCTCCTTCTTAGCTTCTTCCTCTACTTCTTCATGTTTTTCACTTGCTAAAAAGTCTTTAGGCTCTTCGGGTTCACGTTCTAAATTAAATTAAATAAAAATATCATTCTTCCAGGCATGGTAGCTCATGCCTATAATCCCAGCACTTTGGGAGGCTGAGGTGGGAGGACTGCTTGAGGCCAGGAGTTCAAGACCAGCCTGGACATCATAGCGAGAACCCATCTTTACAAATAAATAAATAAATAAATAAATTAGCCAGACATGGTGGTGTACACCTGTAGTCCCAGCTACTTGGGAGGCAGAGGTGGGAGAATCACTTGAGCCCAGGAGTTCAAGGCTGCAGTGAGCTATGATCATGCCGTTGCACTCCAGCCTGGGTGACAGAGTGAGACCCTGTCTCCAAAAAAAAGAAAAAAATCATTGTCCTCTACATCTATAGAGGCCTGCCAAAGGCTGCAAACAGCACCTCTGTGTACCACTGACATTTTAAGCACCATTAGATCTGCTGGATTATATGGCCCAAATGACAGGGCACCTTGAATGGCAGCCTGGACCTGTTACAGTCTTCCATTGTTCTGGGCCCCACTCAAATCTCGCAGCTTTTCTGGTCACTCAGTAAATGGGCCAGTGTAGCACATCCAAATGACAAATATGTTGTCCCCCAAATTTAAGGAGATCCCATTAGGCATTTTGTTTCTTTTTGGGTTTCAAAAGGTGCCAGGAGCAACAACTTATCCCTCACCTTAGAAGGTATATCTCAACATGTCCCACACCACCTAGAAATTTCATGGGGGTATTATAGAAGTCCCCCTGAAACTTTGTCAGATTTACTTCTTACCCTCTGACAGGCAACTGTCTTACTAATAAGTCTACTTAATGTTTACTAAGTCCAATTAGCATAATATCATCACTAGGATGGGTCAGCGTGGTGTCTTGTTGAAGGAAAAGTTTCTTGTAGCCTAAATTTTGACAGAGAGCTGAAGAATTGATATATCCCTGAGGTAGGAAAGTGAAGGTATACTGATGGCCTGGCCAGCTGAAAACAAATGGCTTCCAGTAGTTTTTTACAAAAAGATATTGAAATAAAAAAAAGCATTTGCCTTCTCAATAGCTACATACCATGTACAAGGAAGATGTCGTAATTTGCTTAATGAAATCTTAAATCTTATCTGCAACAGCAGTTGCAATTGGAGTCACCACCTAGTTATGTTCATAATAATACACTGTCATTCTCCATTTTCTACACAAGCCAGATAAGTGAGCTGAGTGGGAAATGTGGTGGGAATCAACATCCCTGCATATTTCAAGTCCTTGACAGTGGCCCTCATCTCTGAAATTCCTCCAGGAATGTGCTACTGCTTCTGTTTTACTATCATTATCACCCGAAGTCCACAGTTAACATTAGAGCTCACTCTTGGTGTTGTATATTCTATGGGTTTTGACAAACGTATAATGACAGGTATCCACCATTACAGTGTCATATAGAATAGTTTCATTGGCCTAAAAATCCTCTGTGCTCTGCCTGTTCATCCTTCCATGCCTCCTCACCCCTTGAAACCACTGATCTTTTTACCATCTCCACAGTTTTGTCTTTTCCAAAATGTCCTATAGTTGGAATCATACAGTATGTGCCCTTTTCAGATGGGCCTTGTTCATTTAATAATATGCATTTAAGTTTCCTCCATGACTGTTCATGGCTTGCTATGATAACTTAGTGCTGAATAATATTCCATTGCCTGGCTGTATCATAGTTTATTTATCCATTTACCTAATGAAGGACATCTTGGTTGCTTCCAAGTTTTGGCAATTATGAATAAAGCTGCTATAAACATCCGTGTGCAGGTTTTTGTGTGGACACAAGTTTTCAGCTCAATTGGATAAATATCAGGAGTGAGTGCTAAATTATATGGTTAAGAGTATGTTTAGTTTTATAAGAAACTGCCAAACTACCTTCCAAAGTGGATATACCATTGCGCATTCCCACCAGCATGAATGAGAGTTCCTGTTGCCCTGCATCTTCACTGGCATTTGGTGTTACCAGTGTTTTGGATAGAGCCATTTTAATAGGTGTGTAGTGGTATCTCTTCGTTGTTTCAGTTTTCAATTCCCTAATTATGTAAGATGTTGAATATCTTTTTACATGCTGCTTTGCCATCTGTATTTTTTCTTTGGTGAGGTATCTCTTCAGGTCTTTTACCCATTTGTCAATCATGTTGTTTGTTTTCTTATTTTTGGGTTTTAAGAGGTCTTTGTATATTTTGGATAGCAGTTATTTATCAGATGTGTCTTTTGCAAATATTTTCTCCAGTATGTGACTTGTCTTCTTATTCTCTTGACAGTGTCTTCTGCAGAGCAGAAGTTGTTAATTTTAATGAAATACAACTTATCAATTATTTCTCTTAATGGATCACGCCTTTGGTATTGTATTTAAAAGGTCATTGAAAGAAGCCAGATGCAAAGAATACTTACTATCTGAACCTACTTATATGATAGAGAAAGTTAATTTGTGTTGATCAAAATCAGGTCAATGCCTGCCTGGGCAGGGACAGGTTTGGATCAGGGAGTTAAGGTTTATTTAGAAAATAGTGCAAGGTAACTTTTAGGGTTGATGAATACGTTCTCTGCCTTGATAAGGGTATTGGTAATATGGCTTTATACATTTTCAAAATGTATTTAAAAATACGGTTAAAACATATGCATTTTACTGTATGTAAATTATGCCTCATTAAAACATCTGCTATGGTATTTCTATTTCTTAGACACATTAAAAGGAGTGACATACCAACAGTTTGGTTTTGTAAGTGTCAATATTTACAGTACTCTGTAAATTATAACCTTACAACTCTTCAAATACAGGATGAAAAATTTATATATGATAAAAATTTTTAAATATCAACCTAATATGAGAGAAGGAACAAAGTTTTTTAATATTCCTCTGGATGTATGCAGGCAAAAAGGTTTACAACCATTTGTCATACATACTATTCTGTAACCTAATTTTTTTGATGTAACCGTATATATTAATTTTGATTTGAAGAATCAAGAAAGATTTCATGAAGGAGTTTACTCTAATCCATATTGGAAAACTGGGAATACAATAGGCAAAAATGCAGTGGGGATAAGGGTGAACTGTTAAGCAAATTCCAACTAAAGGTACTAAGGCAGGAAAATTTAGGTTCTATCTAGATTACCAGGTAAATCTAATATGGCTAACTTTTAGAGTCTCCAAAGTAATACATTGATATAAAGTACTCTGTGGCCAGATTGCAGGTATTGTCAAATGATATACTCTGAGGTTTGTAATTTATTCTAGTCAACAGGAAGGTACTGAACATTTTTGAGCAGTTAGGTGCCATGCTGTGTTTAGGATACATCAGCAAGCCAGAATGGTATAATGGAAAGGGAACTGGAACTTGAGATCAAAAGACTTTGGTTGAATGATAGCTTTGCCACTTACTATGTAATCTTGCAAAGTTCCCATAACCTTCATTTTTCTTTATGCACATATTGAAAGGCTGAATTAGATAACATCTAAAATCCTTTAAAATATTCTATGATCATATGAGATGGGATTCATAGCAATGAGAACAGGAAGAATGCTCCTGCAATAAAATTAGGGAGTGATAATAAAAGCAAGTGTCAATGGCAATAGAAATATATTTTACAGTATTTTACAGAAATACTGTAAAAATAAGTAACTAATGAAATGCAGGAATAAGGGAGACAAAAGAGCCATAGATGCTTAGGAAGTTTCAAATCTAAGGGACAACCTTCTTTTGTGGGCTCCCTAGTCTGGACTCTACTGCTACTCATATGTTTAACGCTTAAAGCTTTGTAAACATGTCTCTGATTAGTGATAACTCAGTCTGGAGATTACATTTAGAAATATATGATAATACCGTTTACTTTTTAAAATTATTTGAGTTTGTTTAAATGTGATTATTTTTAAAAATACCTTTTAAAACAGGAAGCTGACGATAAGCTGCAAGTTTTGGCTGAAATATATTTTCCATTAGAACTCGTTCCATAAAAAATAAGTCCTGATGAAATTTGTCAGATTTTAATATTGCATCTGAGTGGTCTTCCTCACTATCATGGATCTTTGTCAGAATTACATTTTCTATATCCATTAGAGAACTAGCTTCACTATCTGTAAAATATAAACATAATGCAATGATAAAATATCCACATAATATTAGATGGTTCATACATTCTAAAGATTTAAAAAATGACATTTCATCATTTGTATTTGTTTTCTTCCAATTGCAATGTCAATAGACACTTATTGAATATCTTTTAAGTACCAAGCACTTGCAAGATGCACATATATTATCTCATTTTAGAATTCTTAACCATCAAAAAATGTACTGTTTTCAGAAGATAAGCAATGATAACCCCATGAGGTAATTTGTATCTCTATATTTTTTTATTCGAATTGAAATAAGATCATCAGTTTCCAGTTAAAGGTCTGATTTGATGATTGCCTTATAGGAATACTACACTACTGTATTTCTATTGCTGCAAATTACAGTGGTTTAAAATAACACAAATTTATTAACTTACAGTTCCATAAATTAAAGATCTGATATAGGTGTCACAGAGCTAAAACCAAGAAGTTGACAGGGCTATGTTCCTTTCTGGGGGCACTAAAGGAGAATTGTTTTTCTTGACTTTTCTAGAGGCTACCTACAACGTTTCTTTCATCTTCAAAGACAGCAACATGGATTGCATTTCTCTGAGCTTCTTTCGTCATTACATCTCTTTCTCAGACCACAACTGGGAAAGGTCCTTCACTTTTTAGGACCCATGTGATTACACTGAGCCCAATCAGACTGTCCAGGATAATCTCCCCATCTGAAGATCCTTATTGTAATCACATCTGGACAATCCCTTTTGCCATGTAAGGTAGCATATTCACAGATTCTAGGAATTGGGATGTGCACAAATTTGGGGGACTATTTTTTTGCCTATCACACTACTTAGTAAACTCTTATTTTAAAAACAGAATGAAGGGGACTCCTGCTTCCTCATCTTCATAGATAGAATAAACACACTTTTTTCTATTCCTCCTACTAAATCCAACTAAACACACTGAACATTACATAATAAAAAATAAGGAGTCTTTGAAAGGTGGAGAGAAGGAATGGGTATTCTTTTTGCTTCATATATTCCAGACATGACACTGAAGAAGCCAGCAACCTGGAAACACCAATGGGCACAGACAAAGAAAATCCCAAAAAGAAGCCTCCTCTCTCTAGCCAAAGGACCAGGAAAGGAACAGCTTTGAAAGAAAGAAAGCTTTTAGATGACGACCATTCTACTCCAGCCAAACACCACAGGAAAAGAAACTGTAGCCCCATCCATGCTACAAAGGCCATATGGGAACCTAAACTTCTACCCTCACCAGCCTTTAGCAATGCATTGCAATACTCTGACCCTCCACAGTGTGTGGGGTGAGACAAGACCCAGTAGGGAGCAAGGACTTTTATCCCTACAAAACATAATGATAGTGCTCCCCTTCCTGCAGTGTCAGTGCAGACCAGTTGGGGAGGCTGGAATTCCATGCCCACCTGGAAGTAACAAGGTGCCCCTCACACTCCCCACTGAAGTATCCAGAGTTGGACTAGAGAAGAGTCAGAACTCTCATCACTACCCGGCAGTAATGAGGTAGGCCAATCCCCACTCAGTGTGTCAGTGGAGGCCATCTGTAGAGCAGTAATGAAGCACTCTTATACCTTCCAGCCATGGAGGCATCAATGGAAACCAGAGCTTATGCAGCAGTAACGAAAATACCCCTCCCTCACGTGTCATTGGAGGTCATGTGGAGAAGGACTTCTACCCCAGCCTAGCAATAATGAGGCAGTGACCCCCACTATCCCCTGCCAGAACAGTGTCAAACAAAGCCTGTTAAAATGGGAAGGATAAAAAAGATCCAGACTCTTACAACATGATACCCAAAATGTCCAGGTTTACCTGAAAGTCACTCATCATACTAAGAACCAAGAAAATCTTCACTTGAATGAAAAAACAAAACAATAGATACCAATATAGAAATGACAGAGATGGTAGAATTATCTGACAAAGAGTTTAAAGCAGACATCATAAAAATGCTTCAGCAAGTATTTATGAACATGCCTGTAACAAATGAAAATATAGAAAGTATCATCAAAGAACTAGAAAGTCTTAGCAAATGAAAAGAACCAAACGGAAATTTTAGAACTGAAAAATATAATTACCAAAATTAAAAGCTCAGTTGATGGGATCAACAGCAGAATGGAAGGGACAGAGGAAAAAAATGAATCAGTGAACCTGAAGACAGAATAATAGAAATAACACAGTCCAAAAACAGGAATGTAGTCTGAAAAAAAAGAAAAATGAACAGAGCCTCAGAAATTCACAAGACTGTAACAAAAGATCTAACATTCATGTTGTTGTTATCCAAAGAGAAAGAGGGTGGGACTGAAAAAGTACCTGAAGAAATTAATAGCCAAAAACTTCTAAAATTTGGCAAAGGACAATAATGAACAGATTCAAGAAACTGAGTAAATCTCAAAGAGGATAAATCCAAAGAAATACTATACACCAAGACAGATCATACTCAAACCTTCTTTTTAAAAAAAAGAGATGGGGTCTTGCTCTGTTGCCCAGGCTGAGATACAGAGGCTTGATCATAGCTCAGTGAGGCCTTGGACTCCTGGGCTCAAGCGATCCTCCTGTGTCAGCCTCCCAAGTAGCTAGGACTACAGGCGCATGCCACCACACTTGGCTAATTTTTAAAACTTTTTGGAGAGATGGGATCTTGCTGTGTTGCCCTGGCTGGTCTTGAACTCCTGGCCTCAAGTGATCCTCCTGCCCTGGTCTCCCAAAGTACTAGGATTAAAGGCTTGAGTCACCACACCTGGCCATACTCAAACTTCTAAAAAACGGAAGAAAAAAAAAAAAACAAACAAACACCTGGAAAACAGGGAAAGAGAAATGATAGAGAGGAATAATTTGAATAATAGCAGATTTCTCATTAGAAACCCTGGAGGCCAGAAGAAAATGGCACCTATTCTCTGAGTTCTGAATGAAAAGAACTGTCAGTCCAGAATTCTATAACCAATGAAGATACCCTATGGGAATAAAGAGGAAATTCAGATGCCATATTCTCAGGTGAAGGAATAACAAGAGAATTTGTCTCCAAAAAAAAATCTTCTCTAAGAATGGTTAAAAGAAGTTCTCTAAACAAAGATAACGAGAAAAGGAATTTTGGACCATCAGAAAGGAAAAAAGAACAATGGGGAGAGTGAAAATTTGGGTTGGATAATTCTTCGTTGTTGGGGCTATTTTGTGTAGTAAAAAAGATTTTTAGCAGCATCCCTGGCATCTAACCACAAGATGCCCTTGTAGTCATAACAACCTAAAATGTCTTCAGACATTGCCAGATGTCCCTGGAGAAGTAAAATAGCCCCAAATTAAGAGCCATTGTTGTCAATGTATCTCCATTTTAAGTGATCATATAAGTAGTATATATTCTTTTTCTTATAAATTATCTAATCTAAAGAAAGAGAGAAAGAAAATGATGAAACTCACATGTATGAAAGAGAGCTTAAGAGCAAGTAAAGGAACACTAGAGAAAGATAGAAACTTTTGACAGGTATCCAATAAAAAATAAATTTTTCTGTTGAGTCTAAAACAATGTGAAAGAGTAACAATGCTATTTCTGAGTAAAGTACTTTTCATGGTCCATCAGAAAGAAAACATTGTATTATAACTGCAAAAAAAGAATTTATTTAAAATGTCATATGAAAATCATTTTAAAAGCTGAAATAAAGGAAATCTTACTTTTTTCTATAGTGCTCCCTCGTGATCTTTGGTCTTGATCTTTAGGAAGTACACCTGCTTTACTACTTGACTCAATAACAGATTGTTTTACTGATGAAGGTGAAAGTTCCACAACATTATAAGAATCATACAAATCCCAGGCAGTAGACATTACGCCTAGACAAAAAGGTAAAGATTAACCAAATTCCCATGTTTCAGCTTTATACATAGCTAGTCAAAGCAAAATTTAAAATAATATCTACTGCTGCTGGGCACAGTGGCCTGTGCCAATAATCCCAGCTACCTGCGAGGATGAAGAAGGAGGACTGCTTGAGGCCAGGAGTTAGCAGTAATAGTGTGCCATCATCACACCTAAGAATAGCACTGCACTCTAGCCTAGACCTAAGAATAGGTCTGCAATAGTGAGACCCTACCTCTTAAAAACCTTTTTTAATTTTTAAAAAAGAATATCTACTATTTATTTAAAAAAACACTATCGTTTTACCATAATGCCAGGAAGTGAATAAAAATTACAAAGAAATAAAACATAAGGACACCTCAAGAGATCCTTAGTCGGCACACTATTAGCATCTACAAATACCTTAGTGCGTTAGGGATGGCTCCAAATTATCCTCACCATCCTTTCTGACCACTGCATGTCTTTCCCCTCTACCCACACTGCAACATAATCTCATGTCTGTAATTATAGGACTGCCGTGGTGATATGAACCTGGGCAACTATGTTGTAACAAAATTTTTATGTTCCTTTACTTATGGTTAATATATATGTTACTCTCAACAGATCTGTTTATTTGCAAGCATATGATTTCATTTTTATCAGGTAAAATGTCCCAAATAACTATTATATGAAAAGATTGTACCTGCTGGGTAAATAATAGACTCTGATCTCAAAAACTTATACAGTAGTATGGTTATTATCTTCTCTTTTAAAATTTTAGTTTAAATTAGTTAATTGTGTTCAGATCATTAAATATAACAATGGTCTCCAAACAAAAATTGGCAATGTTATTTATCTTCAAATAATACTTTCAAAAGCTTCTAACCTCTTTTACTGCTGATTTATAATGCTGTGTAGCAATCATTTTATCAGTGATCATGTAACAATATGTTCCTATATGCTAAATTTACCAAACTTGCAGTTAAAGGATGGTGATCTAATAAAGAATTCTTTACCTTAAAAATCAAAATGGAATCTGGATCTAATAATTGCAGCAACTTCATTACTACAACTATTATTTTCCTAATATAAAATGAATGAGTTCTAATATCTAGATGTTTTTAATGGGTAAGAATGTTAACTCAAATTTCTTAGTATGTCTATCTTAATGAACTTAATACCATCTAATAAACTCATGCACAGGATAACTAGTGTATTTTGCCAAATTTTAAAGGGTACAGTTTCCATGTTTATGAAGAGATCTTAGAAAGAAATTTTATCTTTGAATATTTAATTCCCTTTTTCTTCCCTTTAACTGAAACTTTAGTAAGTTTAGCATATAGAAATATATTGTTACATGGTCACTAATAAAATAATTGCTATGTAAATAAATGTACATATCATAAATAAGCAATATATAAGCAAGGTATTTGGGTTTCTTATTTGAAGATAACAAATGACTGCTAATTTTAGTTTGGGTACCATCATCACATTTGTTCATTTGAACAAGTTTAACCTAAGAAAAAGAAAATCTCAAACCTATCAAATTGTATATATTAAGCATCTGCAGATTTGTGGAACAATTATATCTCAATAAAGCTGTTCAAAAATAAAATCTCAAACCACATGCCCTAATATCATGTAAAAGATTGGTAATAATGAATATGACTTTCTAATTTTATAGTTATATACTATTAAAGAAAGCTTATTGCTCACTATTCTTCTTATTCAAGATTGTTTTGGCTATTCAGAGTTCCTTGATATTCCATGTAAATTGTAGGATTTTTTTCTATTTTTGCAAAAATGTCATTGGGGTTTTGATAAGGATTGCTTTGAATCTGTAGATCACTTTGGGTGGTATTGATCTCTTAACAATATTAAATCTTTCAGTACATAAACAGATATCTTCCCATTTATTGGTGTCTTCTATAATTTCTTTCAGCAATATTTTGTAGCTTTCAGTATGCAAGTCTTTCATCTTCCTGGTTAAATTTACTCATATGTATTTTATTTTTATTGATGCTATTGTAAATTGAATCATTATCTTAATTTCCTTATTGTTCATTATTCTTGTACATAAATACAACTGAATATTGTGTGTTAATCTTGTATTCTGCAACTTTTTATATTTATTAGCTCTAATAGTTGCTTTTTTTTTTTTTTTTTTTTTTTTTTTTTTTTTTTTTTTTTTTTTTTTTTTTTTTTTTTTTTTTTTTTTTTTTTTTTTTTTTTTTTTTTTTTTTTTTTTTTTTTTGAGACAGAGTCTCACTGTGTTGCCCGGACTAGAGTGCTGTGGCGTCATCCTAGCTCACAGCAACCTCAGACTCCTGGGCTCAGGCGATCCTTCTGCCTCAGCCTCCCGAGTAGCTAGGACTACAAGCATGCGGCACCATGCCTGGCTAATTTTTTCTATATATTTTTAGTTGTCCGATTAATTTCTTTCTATTTTTAGTAGGGATGGGTCTCGCTCTTGCTCAGGCTGGTTTCGAACTCCTGAGCTCAAATAATCCGCCCGCCTCGGCCTCCCAGAGTGCTAGGATTATAGGCGTGAGCCACCGCGCCCAGCCCAATTAGCTCTAACAGTTTTTTATGTGGATTCTTTAGGGTTTTCTACATATAAGATCATGTTATCTGCAAATAGAAATAGTTTTACTTTTTCCTTTCCAATTTAATGCCTTTTCTTTTCTTTTCTTTTTTTTTTCCTAGTTGCTTAGGCTAGTACTTCCAGTAATGTTGCATAGAAATTGATAAAGTAGGCATCCTTGTCTTGTTCCTGATCTTAGAAGGAAAGTTTCCAGGTATTGAATATAACGCCAGCTTGTGGGTTTTTCATAAATGCCCTTTATTAGGTTGAAGAAATTTCTTTCTATTCCTAGTTTGTTGAGGTTTTTTTTTTTTTTTTTTTTTTTTTTTTTTTTTTTTTTTTTTTTTTTTTTTGTTTAGGTTTTTTTTTTTTTTTTTTTTATCATGTCACAGTGTTGGATTTTGTCTAACATTTTTTCTACATCAATTGAAATAATCACATGAGTTTTTTCTTCATACTATTAGTGTTGTGTCTTACATTGATTTAGTTCCATATGTTGAGTCCCACTTGATTATAGTGTATAATCCTTTTAATATGCAGTTGGCTTCAGGTTATTAGTATTTTCCCCCACACTATGAAAGAAAGTATTTTTTTGAGGATTGTTTTATCTAAAATCATAAGGAATATTGGTCTGTAGTTCTGTTTCATTGTGTTGTCTTTATCTGGCTTTGGTATCAAGGTAATGCAAGCCTCACGAGTTTGGAAGTATTCCCTTCTATTTTTGAAAGATTGTTATTGGAAGAATTAATGCTAATTCTTCTTTAAATAAGTGGTAGACTTTGCTGGTGAAACCGTCTGGTCCTGGGATTTTCTTTAATGACAGGTTTTTTTTTTTTTTGAGACAGAGTCTTGCTGTGTTGCCCAGGCTAGAGTGCTGTGGTGTCAGCCTAGCTCACAGCAACCTCAGACTCCTGGGCTCAAGCAATCCTCCTGCCTCAGCCTCCTGAGTAGCTGGGACTACAGGCATGTGCCACCATGCCCGGCTTATTTTTTCTATATATTTTTAGTTGTCCGATTAATTTCTTTCTATTTTTAGTAGAGATGGGTCTCACTCTTGCTCAGGCTGGTTTCGAACTCCTGAGCTCAAACAATCCGCCCGCCTCAGCCTCCCAGAGTGCTAGGATTACAGGCGTGAGCCACCGCGCCCGGCCAACAGTTTTTTAAGATTACTAATTCAGTCTATTTATAGATCTGTTTAGCTTTTCTATTTCTTCTTGGATGGAGTTTTGGTAGCTTGTGTGCTTCTAGGAACTTATCCATTTCATTTAGCCATCTATTAATAATTTGTTGGCATACGATTGTTTATAAGATTCTCTTACAATTCATTTTAGTTTCGTAAAGTAGTCCTACTTCCACTTCTAATTTTAGTAAATTGAGTCTTCTCCCTTGTTTCCCTCACTCAATCTAGCAAAAGTTTTATCAATTTTGTTGACCTTTTCAGAGTACTAACTTTTGCTTTTGTTGATTTTCTCCTTTGTTTATTTATTCTCTATCTTGCTTATCAACACCCTAATCTTTAAATTTCCTTCCTTATGCTAGCTTTGGATTTAGTTAGATCTTTATCTAGTTTCTTAAGGTATAAATTTATGCTATTAATTTGAGATCTTTCTTTTTTAATGTATCAACAGCTATAAATTTCCCTCTAAGCATTGCTTTTACTACATTCCATAAATTTTGGTATGTTGTATTTTCATTTTTATTTGTCTCAAAGTATTTTCTAATTTTCCTTGTGCTTTCTTCTTTGAGCCACTGATTGTTTAAGAGTGTATTGTTGTGTATTGTGTATTGTGATTTCTGTATCTTTGTGAATTTTCCACTTTATCTTCTGTTGTAGATTTTCAGTTTTATTACATTGTTGTCAGAAATGATTCTTTGGATAATTTCAATATTTATAATTTTATCAGCTCTTATTTTGTATCCTAACATATGATCCTGGAGAATGTTCCATGTGAATTTGAGAAAAATGTTTATGCTGCTCTATTGGGATGAAGTGTTCTGTATATGTTTTGTTATTTCTGGTTGGTTTATATTGTTATTCAAGTCCTATATTTTTCTGTTGATCTTCTTTCTAGTTGTCCATTATTAGCATATTAAAATTTCAACTATTATTGAATTGTCTATTTCTCCTTTAATTCTGTCTATTTTTGCTTCATTGATTTTTGGGGCTCTCTTGTTAGATGTGTATATGTTTACAATTGTCATATTTTCTTATGAACAGAATCTTTTACCAATTTATAATGTTCTTTTTCTTTTGCAATAATTTCTCTAAAGTCTATTTTTTTCTGATATTAGTATAGCCATCTCGGATTTATTTTGGTTACAATTTGCATTCTTTTACACATATTTGTGTCTTTTGAGCAAAGTAAGTGTCTTGTGGACAGCATATAGTTGGATCATCTTGTTTTTCTTTTAATCCATTTTGCCAATCTACATTTTAATTGGAGTTTAATTCATTTATAATATATTTAAAGTAACTACTGATAAGGAAGGACTTATTGCTGCCATTTTGCTACTGTATTCTTTATGTCTTTTATCTTCTTTGTTCCTCAATTCCTTTATTACTGCCTTCTTATAAGTTTAATCTTTTTGTATTGTGCCACTTTGATTCCTTTCCATTTTCTTTTCTGTAATTTTTTAGTTCTTTCGTTAGTGGTTACTCTGAAGATTACAATTAACTTCTTAAAATTTTAACTATCTGTTTTAAATTAATACCACCTTACTTCAAAAGTATATAAAAACTCTCTGCTTACAGCTCCATCCCACCCATTTTATGTTGTTTTCACAAATTACATCTATACAGATTGTATGCCCATTAAGTCTTATAATTATTATTTTATATATTTCTTTTAAATCATATTGCAAAAAAAAAAAGAGGAATTAGCAACCAAAATCACAATAATACTGGCTTTTGTGTTTGCCTATATAGTTACCTTAACTAGTGTCTCTATTTCTTCATATGGCTTTGAGTTACTGTTAAGTTAGTGTCTTTTCATTTATGCCTAAAGGACTCCCTTTAGCATTCCTTGCAAGGCAGTTCTACTATCAGCCAATTCCCTTAGCTTTTATCTGGGAATGTCTTCATTTCTCCTTCTATTTCGAAGGACACAGAATTCTTGGTTGACAGAGTTTCCCCCCTCCCCCACCCCCCAGCACTTTAAATATGTCATCCCACTGACTTCTGTCCTCCATGGTTTCTGAGAAATTGGGTGTTAAACTTATTGAGGATCCCTTGTTCATGATGGGTCATTTCTTTTTTATTGCTGCTTTCAAGATTCTCTCTTCACTTTTTGACAGTCTTATTATAATGTGTCTCAGTGTGGATCTTCCTGCATTTATGCTTCTTGGAGTTTGTTGAGCTTCTTGAATGTGCAGATTCATGGCTTTTATCAAATTTGAAAATGTTTTGGCCTTTATTTCTTTAAACATCCTTTTTGACACTTTATCTCTCTCCTCTAATGTCTTCCTGAGATTCCCATTATGTGTATCTTGGTATGCCTGATGGTGCCTTACAGGTCCCTCAGGCTTTTTCCATTTTTTATTTTTTTTTTCTTTCTGCTCCTCAGGCTGGATTGTTTTAATTGATCTATCTTTAAGAATTACTGATTGCTTCTTCTTCCTGCTCAAGTCTGCTAGTGAAACTCTAATGAGTTTTTCTATTTCAGTTGTCATAGTTTTAATCTCCAGAATTTCTGGGTTTTTTTTTTTATAATTTCTATCTCTTTATTTATATTCTTTATTTGTTCATACACCACTGTCTTCATTTGCTTTAGCTGTTTATCTATAGTTTCCTTTAGCTCTATGAGCATGTTTAATAAACTGATCTAAAGTCTTTGTCTAGAAGTCCAATGTCTCTATTCCCTCACAGAGAGTTTCTGTTACATTATTATTTGAATGAGACATACCTTCTGGTTTCTTTGTATCTTTTGTAATTTTTTGTTGAAAAGCTTAACATTTTGATTATTATAACGTGGTGACTCTTAAAGTCAGATTTTTCCTGCTCCTCTGAATTTGTTTTTGTAGTTTTCTATGGATAGTAGCTGCAGTTTGTAGTTTTTGGTTTTTGTATTATAGTTTAGATGGATAGTTTGTTTACTTGGTGATTTTTTAAAAACTACTTTTGTAAAGTCTGTGTTCTCTGTCATTTATCATCTCAGAAATCTCTGTTCTTTAGCTTGTGGTCAGCTAGTGTGCTAATAAAGACTTCCTTGAGGAAGCATGTGTGCCTGGCTTCTGGCCAGGGCTCTGCTTCCCTCACCTCCCCCCCAAAAAAATATTTCCTTGAATGCCTAGATCTCCCCTCACCAACTCCACTCCCACCCCCTAGAAAAAGAAAAGAAAAAGAAGGAAAGAAACAAAGAAAAGAAAAAACTCTTCTCCCAGTCTCTGCAGACTGGTTCTGTGTTGAAATATTCCTTCAATACTTAGGCTATTAAAAACTACGCATTAGCCTTCACTTCCTTATGTGTACTAAGCCTAGAAATCAGCCACAGGTAAAGAATTAGCATGTTCTGAGATCTTTTCTGATTACACATCCTGGCCTAGGCATACATGTGACTTTTGAAATTTCTCTGTATATGCAGGCCTTTTTCAGTACTCTAATTTCCCAAAGAAACTCACTTTCCAGCTTTCTTTCTCAGGCTTTTAACATGTCTCTTGTTTGACTCAACTGTATTCTCTTGCCTCAAGTAGCAGTGAATTGCTCATTTTCCTTAGAATGCTTTTGAGGAACGTCCTATGTGTAGCTGCTTTATTGCTTGGGAGAGTTTCAAGTTTGGTGAAAAAAAGACAAATGCTTGTATCAGTCCTTTAGGTAGTCCCCCGACAGGATAAAACAAACTGAATTCTTTGAGAATAAGATGTGCGATGTTTCCTCTGGAACCATGAGTCAGGGTCTCACATTGGTAAGGTGGGCTGTTATCAAGACCACCATCGCACTAGGGAGGGGAGTAGGCGAGAGCAAGTGAAGACGCTACAAAGCTTTCCTAGCAATTCTAAGTTGACTTTTTCTTGATTCAGCACTTGCTTGGTTGTTGTAGACCTTTGACTATTTTCCAGAGTTCTGACAAAGTTCGTGCTGACAGTGTTTGCTCAGTGTTGGGGGTATTTCTGTGGAGGGACTTGTTAAGATTACCCACTCTGCCATTTTTGCTGCATCATCCTGGAACTATTGTTCTTTAGTTGATGCTCTTGAAGTATCTAAGTAGACATTAAGGTCACCTACAAATAATAATAATTTGGTTTTCTCCTTATAAATATTAACATTCCATTTCTGTCTTTGTCTTACAGAAATGGTTGGAACTGCCAAAACAATGTGAATAATTGTGGTGACACCATTTTCTGGTTCTTATATTTATTGAATCACAGCAATTATTATTTCTAGTGGTTCACATTAAAGCAAGAAGCTAGCTTTTTATTTCAAATATTTTACCAAGAAGAATCGGCTGGGTGCAGTGTCTTGCACCTGTAATCCCTGCGACGTGGGAGGCTGAGGCAGAGGGAGGATCATAGTATCATCCTTTGTTTTTTTAGAGTCAGGATCTTGGCTCTGTCACCCAGAGTGGAGTACAGTGGCACAATCATAGTACACTGTAACCTCAAACTCCTGGGCTGAATGATCGTGCTGCCTCAGCCTCCCAAGTACCTGGTACTATAGGTGTGGACCGCCATGCCCGCTAATTTTTTTTTTACTTTTTGTTGAGACACGGTCTCGCTATGTTGCTCACGCTGGTCTCGAGCTCCTGGCCTTAAGCAATTTTCCTTCTTTGACCTCCCAAAGTGTTGGGATTACAGGCATGAGCCACTGTACCCAGCCAATAATCAGTTTCTATAAATGTTTCATGAACAAATTCTATGACATGGGCATGCATAAAAATCAAGATTGATAATTATGTTATTCAAATCTTTTATTCTTTACTACTTGTTAACTTATTTTTCAAATTCTGAAAGCTATAGATCATAGTACTCAACTACTACTGTGATTTGGCCAAATTATTTCTATTTTTGCTTTATATATTTCAACATTTATTTACTGATTGACAGGCTCAAAGAACATATATTAAAACATGGTATTTTATCAAGCAGAATAAAACAAATTACCTTTGTCTTCCATTATGATTTTTTCGCATTGAACATCTTTATTCTTTGGTGCTCCATTGAAAGTCTGCATCATTCTTTCAACATATAGGTCATTGCCTAACCTGTTTCTACAAAGGATGTCATATTTCCTGTTTCTCTGGCTGTAAAACATAAAGTATACTCAACTTATTAATAAAAACAATTACTACACATATCATCTCTTTATTCTTTTCTTTAAAATTATTAATACTTTCATTAATGTGGATTGTACAAAAAGGTAAAGTGAGAGTTCAAAAAAATCCTTTGGAAAAGACTGCATTAAATGACCTGCAAAGAATTCTTTTATTCTGTACCTTCCAATGTACCTACTACTTTCAGTACCTACCAATAATATGCCAACACTAACTCCACATAGGTTTTAGTTACGAATACTTTTAAAATTTCTATTGTGATTTCTTCTTTGATCCATGAGGAATTTAGAAACATGCTCTGGAAATTCCAAATGTGTATGTCAATGTGTGTCCATTTTAGGGTTTTCACTGAGTTTTTTCTTATTAATTTTCTTGAATTTTTTTTTTTTTTTTTAATAGAGATAGTGGTCTCTTGATGTTGCCCAGGCTTGTCTCAAACTCTTGGCCTCAAGTGATCCTCCCACTTTGGCTTCCCAAAGTGTTGGGATTATAGGATTGAGCCACCATGTGGCTTATGTTATTAAATTTTAACTTCATTGCATTGTGGCCGGAGAATTTAGTTTGTATAATTTCATTTCTTTGAAATTTTTGAGACCTTGCTTCATGGCCTTGTGTATAGATGATTTTTATAAATGTTCCATGTAAGCTTGAAGAGAATGTGTTCTCTAATTATTGGGTACAGAGGTCTGTATATGACCATTAAATTAAGTTTTTGTTCTAATTTTCTATATCCCTACTAATTTGTTCTCTGGTTAACCTATCAATAATTAAGAGAGGTGTGTTTAAATCTTCTACTTTAATCATTAGGAAGTAACCTCTATCCCTAATAATGTTGTCAGTTTAATTGTTTGTCTGGAGGTGATATTTTTTCCTATATTTTTTCTTCTATTTTTATAATCTTCTCTTTATATTTGGTATTCTGGAGTACCAGTACAATGCACTGAGTACATTTCTTTTTTATAGATTTCTTTTTATTTATTCCTGTTTCTGTGGAATGGTATCTTTCAATAGTTTGGGAAAGTTCTTACCTACTCTCTTTGAATAGTGCTTCTCCTCCATTCTTACTATTCTGCTCTTTTGAAATTCTGATTAGACATATGTTAGATCATTATTCTATTGTCAATATTTTTAAACTTCTCTTTCATATTTAATATCTCATTTTCTCTCCAAACTTGATTTGGTATAATTTATTCAGATGCATTTTCTAATTCACTGAATCACCATTCAATTATGTCTAATATAATGTTTAAATCAATGTTTACTCTTTATTTTCAACAATTATATGAACACGCTTTAAAGTTTTTTAGATATTTTTATAAATGGGAGTCATGATTTTGATAATTTCTTAATGTTAATCATGTTTTAACTCTGTCTCTTATTTGTTTAAACATTTCACACATATAGTCTATATCTGATAATATAAGTATCTATAGTCCTCAAGATCTAGAGCTAGGGTTTGTTATTTCTGTTTATTCTTATCCATAATGACTTGTTTCTTCAATGATTTGGTGTATTTTTTACCAAATTCAATCTGAGGGAATCTTAAAAGCCTAAATGGGGCATGCTTTCCTCCGGAGATTTGTGTTTGCTTCTTACAGTAGCCAAAAGACCCTACTGACCTAAGACTAACTGAGATAATTAAGCTCTTTTTGAGGGTCTTGGCTTAATACAAGAATCTCTCTTTCAGCTTTCTTAATTTTATGGGAGAAACCCAAGACTTATCATTGGGCTCCCGATCCATGTGCTAATGTTAACATTTGTCCTCAGCATCTCTCTCTCTCTCTGATTTCAAATCAGTTATCTATCCCTTTCTTGTTTTTTTCTTTCCTTTTTTGGGGGGTGGGTCCTAGGAGCTTTCCCTTACTTCTTATGAGTGTTTAAAAGTATGCTATTCTCAATCTAATTGTACTATATTTTATAATCCAAATAACTTTTTATAATATTTTATGTTTTAAGGGATAACATCCTAAAATTATTTTAGTGATAGATTTTTTTAGTACTATGAATCATACTCAAATAATATTTGAGGCAAAATAATCTGAATAACTATTAATAATCTATTTATGGTAGCTATATTAGTTTTAGACACAGCAGACTTCAGAGCATGAAAAATTATCAGGGATAAAGAGGGGCAATTACAAAATGATAAAGGGGTCAATTCTCCAAGAAAATGTAACATTCTCATGTTTTATAGTTTCATTAAAAAAAAGAAGAAGAAAACATAACAATCCTTAATGTGTATGTGCCTAACAACAGAGTTTCAAAACACATGAGGCCAAAACTAATAATCGATTTATATTCATTAATAAAGAGAAATAAAAAACTGCTCCAACATAGTAAATTCATTTATTTCCCCATATTTTCCCTTAAGTTTTAAATATAAAATGTCAGTTCTTTTTAAATGTAAAATAATTTATAGATGTATAAAAAATAACTAAAACCTATATAGAGACTTAAAAGCTTCTTTTATTTCTTGTATTATTTGGCTTAGAAGTTCACCTAATTATTTAAAAATATGGTAAAGGTATGGGTTCTTCCTTTAGAAAAATGTACATACAACACAAACACTTTCCATATAATTTCACAAGGCATTTATATAACTTTACTTACAATTTCTCTGGGAATATACCCTCCCCCAATATATCCAGGAATCCCCAAGGACCCTTCACAGAAACAAGGATAAGAACCCCTGGGTTTAGCATTTGAATTACAGAAGCTATGTAGACAACTGAACCATACATACGCTACTTTCTCAGCTTCTTCAGCTTCTACAGAGACCATGACTGTTGGCAAGTCAAAAAATCTCAGTGTTTCTGTCTCTGTGAGTATTATCTCTATATTCTTCTCCAGGTCTTCTTTTGTTATTTTTTCAGGTGTTGCCTTCGTAACTCGTAAATCTAAAATACATGACAATAAAAATCATTTACTAATTGCTATTTGTTTAAGTTTTTATTCCTTATCCCTTCTCCCTTCCCTTGCCTCTTTCCATTAATAGAGATTGGGAAATCAGGTGTTTTGCTTTCCCAGCCTCTCTTGAAGCTAAGGGTGGCCATGTGACACAGTTCTGGCCAATGAGATGAAAGCAGAAATACAAAGGAAGGGGAAAGGCTTCTAGGAAATTTTTTTACTTTCCTGATAAATGAGAGAGATGTGACTTGTGCTACTGCCTTTCTTCTTCTTTCTGCCTTTAATGTGAATAAAATGCCCAGAGCTGGGGAAGATACTTTCAGACCATGAGGCAAGAAGAAAAGGCTTTGGGAAAGAGAATAGCATAACTGCCAATCCAAATTCTGACAAAATTGAGCCAAAAAAGTCAAAGACAGAAGCTATCTGTCTCTTCTTTTAATGTGAGAAAAATAAATATTTGTTTAAGTTCATGTTAGTTGTATATTCTGTTATTTGCTGTCAGAAGCATTTCTGTTACATCTCCCAACGCCAAAAGTAGAGTCCATAAAGCACCACTCTTCCAACCTTATCAATATCTTCACCAATCACTCATCATTTCAGAGAAAAAGACATCCTTATTGCACTCCAAAGCAAGTCTCCCTCAAGTAAGTAATCCTTTCTCCCAGCACTTTTGATCATCTATTATTTCCTCATTCTCATATCTTCATTTTCATAATCCTTTGTATTACCTCATATTTTACCCTCTGCCTGGATTGGGCTTCCCCTATTTGTTCTCCTGACAAATGACGAATCATCTTTAAAAACCCAATTCAAAAGTCAATAATGTTCTCTGTGAAGCCTTTTCCCCCCCCACTTCAATGGAGTTAATCATTCCCTTCTAAGTGCTCCCATCACATTCCACATACATCATCATGGAACTGATCACAAATGTATCAGAATTATTTGTCTCCCAAGTTAGAAATTGAGCTCTAGCACATAGCCAATAATTCCTTAGGCTGATAGTTCAAAAACATCACCTTGGGAACTTAAAAAAAAAATAGAGATATATTCCCCTGGTAATTCTCATGTAGCTAGCTACTCCACAAGTCAGCATTTGGAAATCATTATCATACTTCTTTTATTTCAAGTACTCAACAAATAATAAGCATATTGACTAAATAAATAATGGACTGTTACTGAAATGAGCAAGTGTATTTTCATTACCTGTAAAACTAGTCAGTCTTTCTCGCTTAAAAGATGGTTCTTCTATGTCTTCTGCTATTGATTCAGTTGTTGATGCACTTGACTTAGAAACTGTACTGCTTCCTAAAACTGATCTTTAATAATCAATATTACTTATTTATTTAGAAGTCCTTATGGGTAATTAAATATATAAATTAGAGCATTATCAGATGTAGAAATCAAATATACCATAATAAGTAAAATAGATTGAAATTAATTTTTAAACAATGAGTTTATTTCTAATGTTCATTAAATTAAAAAGTTATTTGAAATATTTTTCAGAGGAAAGACACATCAAACTTATGCTTAAAGTCCATCAATGAATTCCCAATACATTTAGTACCAAGATACAAAATTCACCCTACCTACCTTCTTTACCTTCATTATGACTCTTCATTTACCTTTTTTTTTCCAGCTCCTCAATCTTACAGAGCTCTTTTACTTCAAGTCCTTAGCCTACAATACTTTTCCTTTCATTTTTCACCTGGCTTCTCTTCATTGTTCAAATCTCATCTTAAAAATGTGATTTATTCTATTTCATAAAGGTCCTCTCTTAAGATTTTATTTAAAAATATATGTATTCAGCAGGAAATCAATGGAAGAATCAAAAAATAATTTCCTTAAACAAATGAACTTAACATTACTCCATGATATTACACGCTTTTTTCCCCTTTCTATTTATAGTTGCAACTGCCCACCAAAAGATTATGTCAAGTTTATTGGAGTATCTTTAATTTTACTGGAAAAGCACATATTTTTGTATGCAAATTTGGAGGCAGCCTCTAGAGCAGAATATAATTGCTCTGTATTATAAAATAAGAAAGAAATCAAACCCTAACAGAACAGAAATTTGCATGGGAGAATAGGTGAAAAAAGGAAAGCCACCTCTTTCCATAAAATGCAGAACAAAAAGAAGCTGAAGAAAAATATTTAATGAGACTTTACAATTAACTGTATGTGATGTTAGTCCCATATTTTGGTTTCTCGGGAAATCTTGAGTAAAATATACATAGTTTTCACAAAAGTTTTGTTCTGAGTATATGGGAACTCTTAAGACATAAAGAGTTTTGCATCTAATTAAAACATGAAAGGAACACAGAGATGGCAAAATGGGATGATAGACTCAAGCTGGAGGACTGGAGACAACTGGTATCTACGTTTCATATATGCAATTTAAATGAAAAGAATATATATGATACAAAAAAGAACTACAGAACAGTATATTTTACCTTGTAAACTGCCCTAACATACTAGGATTTATTGTATTCTGGTAAAGGCTATAGGAAGCTGTAAATTCCGAACCAAGTGATCCTTCTTGTGATGTCAAGAGTTTATTTGGCTTTGCTGTACCACTGTGTGGATCTGGATGGTAAAGAGGTCGAGGAGTAACATCAACTCCATTTGCATCAAATACCTGTAGAAAATGATTATTTAAAATGAAATAACTACAGATTAGGTTTCTAAATAACAGGTCCTATAAAACAGAAATAAGTACAGTACAAAAAAGAAAAGTATAACATTCCTACAATAGGATAAACATGAAAAATTGGATGATATAAAATTTTATGCTTAACTAGGCACACATTTTCTTAAAATCTTATTCATGTTTTACATATATATATATTAACTTCAGGAAAAGCAGAAAGGTAGAAAGATAATTCATCCAGATTATTAATATTTGATGTATTTAATATTGTATTATAAGCTTTTTAAAAAACTCACTATTTTTCACTTTACATTTTATTAATAAACATTTCCCCAGTTATTATCTAATTTTGGTTTACAGTCATATGCTGCAAAATTATTCAGTCAACAACAGATCACATATACAATGGTGGTCCCACAACACTATAATGAAGCTGAAAAATTCCTATCACCTAGTGACATCCTAGCCATCATAATGATGTAACACAATGCATTACTCACATATTTGTGGTGATGCTGGTATAAACAAACTTACTGCACTGCCAGTAATATAAAAGTATAGCACATACAATTATGTATAGTACCTAATACCTGATAATACATGATGGTGTTACTGGCTTATGTACTTACTATACTATGCTTTTTATTATATTTTAGAGTGCACTCCTTTTACTTATTAAAAAAAATTAACTGTAAAACAGCTTTAGAAACGTCCTTCAGGGGTTATTCCAAAAGAAGGCATTGTTATCTAGGAGATGACAGCTTCTAGCATATTATTGCCTCTAAAGGCCTTCCAGTGGGACAAAATGTGGAGGTGGAAAATAGTGATATTATTATAATAAAGTTGAAATCCTTTCCATATACTTATTCCCACTGCAATTTCCTTCTGGAGGAGAAAATTTGCCATTCAAGTCCTTTGCACACTTTGTTGGGGGGACCTTTTTCTTATTGATAATGTAGCTCATTAAATACTCTGAATATGAGTCCCTTCAGTTGTATGAGTTGCAAATTTCTTCTTTCACTCAGTGGCTTCATTTTCTTCATAGTATATTTGATTAATATAAGTTCTTATTCTTAATGTAGTCAAATTTATCATGTTTTTCTTTATGGTTTGTGCTTTAATTGTCTCATTTAAAAAAAATTCCCAGTCCCAAAGTCATGAAGGTATTTTTATACATGTTGCTTTTCATACTTAGGTCTAGAATATACCTGGAATTGAGTTTTGTATATAGAATGAGGAAGAAAGCCAATATGTTTTTATTCCATAAGAATACCCAATTGTCTGAACATGAGTTTTTAAAAATCCTGTCCTTTCCCTATTACTCTGAAGCGCACTTTTATTGTAAAACCAGTGTTTATACCTGCTCTGGTCATTTGAAGGCTCTCCATCTATCCCTTTGCTAATATTATAATTTTATTAAGCTTAGTATTTAGGAGAGCAGGTGCTTCCACTAAGTTTTTATGCAAGAGTGTCTTGGCTATTTTTAGCTGTTAACATTTTCATATAAATTTTATAATTATCTTGACAAGTTTTGGGAAAAAAAAGATGAAAAAATTTGGAGATTTTGATTAAAATTGCAAGGAATCTGTAAGTCAAAATTTGGGATAATTTTTATGCTTATAATATTGACTCTTTCTAGGCATGATCATGGTCTACGTCTCCTTTTGTTTGGGTCTTCTTTAGTGTCTCCCAACAAAATTTTATAGTTTTAAAATATTAGTATGTGCGTATTTTTTTATATTTTTTCCATGGTACTTGATAAATGTTAGTGCTATTAGAAATGATATCATTAAAAAATATCTAATTTTTTCTTCTGGGAAAAGGCTTCTTAAAAAAAATCTTATTTTTGAACTATTTGTTGTTTGTGTAATATACAAATATTTAATTGCTTTTTCTTTTTTGATTTGATATCCAGTAAACTTGCAAAATACTCCATAATTTAATAATTTATGAGTAGGTGATTTTGAATTATGTAGATAATTGACTCAGCTACAAATATTCAATGTTTTGTTTCTTCCTTTCCATTCTACACCTTTCTTTCTTTTTTTTTGTTTTTTTGTTTTAGAGATGGAGTCTATCTCTGTCTCTCAGGCTGGAGTGCAGTGGCATGATCATAGCTCGCTGCAGTCTTGAACTCTTGGGCTCCAGCCATCTGCCCGCCTCAGCTTCACAAGTATCTGGGACTACAAGCACGCACCACCATGCCTGGATTTTCTTGCCAATTTGAACTAAGACTTCCAAGAATGCTGGATGGAAGTAGGACCCTTTTTTGAAATGCTTCACCATTTGATATGATCACTACTGCAGAGTTTTATAGATAGCCTAAATAAGATTAAGAAAGTTTCCTTTGATTTCCAATTTCATAAGAATTGTTCTTAATCATAAATATTAAATCTTACCAGACACTTCCTGTCTGTATCAAGATTATCATACGATTTTTTTCTCTTTAAGCTGTTAACGTGGTAAGTTATACTATGGATTTTTAAATGGTAAATCGATCTTGATTTCTTGGTATAAACCCAACTTCCTCAAGATGTATTATACCTTTTTGTTGTTATCGAATTTTGTTGGCTAATGTTTTATTGAGGATTTATCTATGCTTGCAAGATTGGCTTATGATGTTTCTTTCTCATACTGTTGCATTTAGGTTTTAGTATCAATGTAATACTAGCCTCATAAAATGAGTTTTGGAGTATACCTACTTTTTGTGCTGTGTTTTCACCTGTAAATGTTTGACATACATCTCAAGTGAAGCCATCTAGGCCTGGAATTACCTTTGAAGGAAAGTTTTAAAATTATTCATATAAACTTATTTAATAGTTTCCAGTTTTCAATTGTTGTTTGTCCCTTTTGGTAAAGTTTAACTTTTTAAAATAATTTTTCCATTCTACCTAAATTTTCAACATTCAAAATTGGAGTAAAATTACATGTAACATACATGAATTAACTTTTTAAATAGATTTTGAAGTGTACAACTCAGTAGTGTTTAGTATATTCACAGATACGTGCAACTATCACCACAATTAATTTTAGAATCCTTTTACACTTCAAGAAAATGCCCTGCATCCTTTAACCATGACCCCTGCTGTGGTTCAAATGTATGTCCCCAAAGCTCATGTGTTGGAAATGTGATCCCCAATGCAGCAGTGTTGAGAGCTGCCACCTTTGAGAGGTGATTTGGTACTGAGAGCTCTGTCTTCATGAATGGATTAATCCATTCAGGAATTAATGGGTTATCTAGGGAGTGCGTAAGTTATTATAAGAACAGTCTGTTATAAAAGCCAGTTTCTCCATCTTTTGTGAGGCCCCTCACCATGTGATACCCTGTGGCACTTCAGAACTCTGCAGAAGAGTCCCCCTGAGCAAGAAGACCCTCATAGATGTGGCCCTTTGAACCTGGACTTCCCAGGCTCTAGAACTGTAAGAAATAAAATTATTTTCTTTATAAATTACCCAGTCTCCAGTATTCAGTTATAGCAATAGAAAAAAACTAATAAAATCGGTACCAAGAAGTGGGGCTGTTGTTAATAACAAATACCTGAAAATGCGGAAGTGGCTTTAGGACTGAGCAAGAGTAGAGGCTGGAAGAACTTGGAGTAGCATTCTAGAAAAAGCCTGTATTGACATACATGGAATATTAAGGATGATTCTGGTAAGGGCTCAGAAGAATGGGGAAGTCTGAATCTTCTTAATTACCTAAGTGGTTGTGAACAGAAAACTGGTAGAGATATGGATAGTAAGGGCTATTCTGATGAGGTCTCAGACAGAAATGAGAAATATCTTTTTGGAAACTAGAGTAAATGCCATCTTGGTTATAAACTAGTAAAGAACTTGGCCAAATCTGTGGAGGCAAAATTTAAGAGTGATGAACTAGGATATCTGACAAGAAATATCTAAGCAGCAAAGCATTAAAGATTCTGCATGGTTACTTTTGCTGCTTACAGTGAGTTTTGGGAGCAAAGGGATAAAATAAAGGCAGAATTTATAATCAGAAGAAAAACAGAAAGTTGGAAAACTCTCAGCCTGGCCATGCAATGAATAAAAAGGTATATTTGGGAGAGGAAACCAAGGGTGTGGCTAGTGACAATTTGCTAAGGAGATTAGTACAGATAGAGTGGATCATAAGCGCAATGGAAGAAAGACCCCAAAGGCAGAGATCTTTCAGGTGGACCATCCCAACACAGGCCCAGAGACCTAGAAGGGCAGAATAGTTTCAGGTTAACAGGCTCTGTGTACCCTCCAAGAGCTTGCTGCCCAAAGCCACCTCAGGTCTTTGCTCCCCAAATTCTGGCAAAGAGTTCCTCAGCCATTCTAGCTGTGGCTCAACTGTCCTCAGATGATGCTCTACCCACTGCTCCAGAAGATACAAGCCATAAACCTTGACAACATCCATTGGTGCTAATTCTACATGTTCACACAAAGTATGGTGGCCTCCACCTCAATTCAAAAGGATGTATCAGACATCCTGGGAGTCCAGGCAGAGACTTGTTACAGGGTTAGAACCACTGCAGAAAGCCCCTACCAGGGCAATGCATAGTTGAGATGTGGGAGCAGGACCACCACTGAGAGACCCCAGAACTGTTAGAGATACTAACTTGCAAGCCAGCCTGGGAGAGCTGAAGTACAGGCTGAGCCCAGCAAAGCCATAAAGGCAGGGATGGCTGAGGCCTTGGAGCCTAATCCCTGCATGAGTGTGTCCAGAAGGCAGCACATGGAGTCATAAGATATTATTCTCCAGCTTTAAGGTTTAATGTCTGCCCTGTTGAGTTTCAGACTTGCTTGGGGCCTATTATTCCTTTATCCTGGCCCATTTCTCCCTTTTAGAATGGGAACAGATACTCTATGTCTATCCCACCATTGTATCTTGGAAGTAGATAACTTGTTTTGATTTCACAGATGAGACTCTGGACTTTTGAGTTGATGCTGGAATGAGTTAAGACTTTGCGGTTATTGGGATGGAATGAACGTGTTGTAGATCTGAGAAGGACATGAATTTGGGGGCCAAGGGAAGAATGCTATGTATGGTTTGAATGTATTCCCAAAAGTTGTGTTGGAGACTTGGTCCCCAGTGCAATAGTGTTGAGAGGCAGGACTTTGGGGAAGTGATTGGGTCATGAGGGCTTTGCCCTCATAAATGGATTTATCCATTCCTGGATTAATGGGTTACTGAGGAAGCCGATTAGTTATTACAAGAGGAGTCTGTTATAAAAGCCAGCTCCTCCATCTCTTGTGAGCCCCCTTCACCATGTGATGCTCTGCATCACCTCAGGACTCTGCAGAGTCCCTGCTAGCAAGAAGGCCCTCACCAAATATAGCCCCACAACCCTGGACTTCCCAACCTCCAGAACTGTGGCAAATATATTTCTTTTCTTTATAAATTACCTAGTCTCAGGTATTCAGTTATAGCAACAGAAAGCAGACTAAGAGAATCCCCTAATCCCATCTCCCCTCCCAGCCCTAGGCCATCACTAATACACTTCATGTCTCTATAAACTTCTCTGTACTGGACTTTCACATGAGTGAAGTCATATACTATGCAGTATTTTGTGACTGGCTTGTCTCACTTAGCATGTTTTCAAGATTCATCCATGTCGTAGCATTCATCAATGTGTTTTATTCCTTTATATGATAGGATAATATGATATTGCATAGATGCATATTTTCTTTAGACATTTTTCCACTGATGGACATTTGGGTTGTTACTACCTTTTAGCTATTATGAATAGTGCTGCTATAAACATTTGTGTGTATCTTTCTGTGTGGAAACATATTTTAATTTCACTTGGGTATACATACCTAGGAGTGGAATTGGTGGTTCATACAGTAACATTTTATTTAACCCTTTGAGGAACTTCCAAACTGTTTTACAAAATGGTCAGACCATTTTACATTCCCACCAACAGTGTATGAGGGTTCCAATTTCTTCACCTCCTTGCCAACACTTGTTATCTCTTTTTTTTTTTTTGAGATAGGGTCTTGCTCAGTTGCCCTAGCTACAGTGCAGTGGTGTCTTCATAGTTCATTGCAACCGCAAACCCCTAAGCTTCCTTAGCGATCCTCCTTCCTTAGCCTCCCAAGTAGCAGGTACTATAGGCATGCACCACTACGCCTGGCTAATTTTTCTATTTTTTGTAGAGACAGGGGCTCACTCTTGATCGGGCTGGTTTTGAACTCCTGACCTCAAGCAATCCTCGCACATGTACCTCCCAAAGTGTGACTTTTTGATTCTAGTCATCTCAGTGGGTAGGAAGTGGATATCACGTTGTAGGGTTGATTTATATTTCTCTGATGACTAATAATGTCCAGCATGTTTTCATGTGGCTTTGTGACTATTTTTATATCTTTTTTGGAGAAATAAGCATTTGGATTGTATTTGTGTTATTTGCCCTTCCTGAGTAATTTTAAGAGTTCTTTATTTATTACAGATACAAATCTCTTACCACATATATGATTTATAAATATTTTATTCTATTTATGGGTTGTCTTTTCACTTTATGGTATTTTTGATGCAAAAAAATGTTTTAATTTTAATAAAGCCAAATGTATCTATTTTTTCTTCTGTTACTCATGCTCTTAGTGTCATATCTAAGAATCCTTTGCCAACTCCAGGGTCATGAAAATTTACCCCTATGTTTTCTGCCAGGAGTTTTATAGTTTTAGCTTTTAAATCTAAGTCTTGGATACATTTTGAGTTGG